>JACJUY010000095.1:52902-124171 GCA_014220935.1 Platorchestia sp. MABIK
CAATGTTCGTAGAGCTGAGCACATGCTGCTCTCATCGACGATAATATATTTTTGATGGCGGTTCTTTTCCGAAGGTGATCGTTGGCCGAACGAACCCTTCTTCGTAACGTTTATTTAAACACGACGTAGGGTTGAAGCGTAAACCATTACATTCATAACCATGACTATTCGAGCACTTTCGAGAAGGAACGAAGTGGGACGCATAAAAGCAGGACACAAGAAGAATCGAGAGGTCTTTTCGCTGGGTTTTTCGCAACAAGAAGTGCACAGTGGGAGTGTACGAAAACGGAGCACACCGGCGGTCGCCGGTGTTCAGGGCACAAGAGCACCAATATCTCAACAACAACATTGAAATTTCAAGAAGATTAAGCCGAGACCAGCAGTTGTTGAAGTATTGACTTGCAACAGCAACCCGATCGAAGCACATCAACTTTGCGGCGATAATCGTCAAGTGCAACGAGGCAACAACTACAGCGAAAGCATTTAAGAACTCTACGTCAACTCCAAGCTCGCAATAAACTCCAGCATGACAAGTTGTTATACTCTTCAGTATAACTGTCTATGGTCTCCGACCAAAGAAAAAAAAGGAAACAACGCTAAGAACTGGAGGAGATGACTGGCCAGCATTGCAATCCATTAAACGTTCTAAAAGAACAGATGTAAGACTGAGTCTGCGAGAACATCATCACGTACCTTCTGGAAAGATCGCCTCGACAAGGACGGGCATCGAACATCGTAATGACGAGGACGAAACGCCAACAGAAAATTGCCAGGAACATCAACGTACGACTACATGTTGTTTTTTCTTAATATTGTGTATTCTAAACGGGATTTTATTATAACTATATTTATGGAATTAATTATCCATGCGTATAAATTGTTTAGGAAGTAGCTCCTGTTTATATCTTAGAGCGTTAATATCAAAAATACTAATTAGCATCTCAGAGAGGTAGCGTGACCGACGCGGTTCCCTCGATAGAGACAGTTGGGGGGAGACGTTCATGGAGAAAGGACGAACAAGAGAAGGCATTCTCGTGCGTTGCAGCCTCGCGGCTGTTTGCGCTTTATTGTAAAGTGAATCACAGCGTTTAATTGGAAAGTAAATTACGTTGCTATAGTTACTGAATTGAGTTCTGCAAGTCAGTTGTTTCTGTAGCCGTGGCAGTGCTAACATTCAGGACCAAATGAATGCCCAGCTCCTTTCAAGATGGCAGTGCAGTCACCGGTGATCCGCATAACAACGACGGAATCGCCCGATAAGAAGAGTACTCCCTCTAATAATGATAATCTAGGCTCCTCATTCAAACTTCTAAGTATGTAGGATGCGTATTCTGTCATTTAATTGATAACATTCATTAATAGGTATATTCCCTTTTCATTAAAAGATGCCTTTATTTAACCTTTTGTAGTGAGATGAGTAAGGAGAGAAAAAGAGACGATCGTTCGTAAGAAATGAATGTAAAGGCTTTGAAAATGATTACCGCAAAACACGTTACCGAAGATTACAGAAAACATTTGGATATAATATTAATTACATAGAAAATATTCCCTTAAAAGGTGGTGGCAGCTCCAATTTGATTAATAATTATTAGAAAATATAATAAATGTGACGAATATATATATGTCACGACGATTAGAAGATAAATAAAGATCATGCACCAGCGAATAACTGAACACGCGAATTATTACAACGATGTGTCTATCAGCGGGAAGAAGGAAACCCATTACAATTCGAATCTCACAGTTTCAGAGTCTGCAACAGTGCCAGGCTCTGCGAGTTCTGCAGCGGACGAGATGCTCCGGTACTCAGCGAACGGTACTCAAGATTGAGAACTCTGAGTGTGTGGACGCCAACGATCTACACCCGGCCCTACGAATTTGAAGGAACAGCGGAACGGACTGATCAGCCGCACATTCACACATTCTTCAAGCCCTAACATCAGCATCTTAGGATGCTTTATTTCCAACCAAGCCTGAAACATATGATCTTAAGCATTGGTTTTTCAAATGTCTTATAATTAACACTGTATATAGGACACCATGACGGTTCCCCCGTGAAGCCGGTACCCATTTCCGACACCTGGGTTGAGTGGGGTATTGTGCTTGAGCTCTCCCTTATACCCAACGGGGAAAATCGCCGCGCCAGTGCCGGGATCCGAACCCTCGTCTCCAACATGCAAGGCCGGTCCCTTAACCACTGCCCTAAACAGAAGCGGGGTTCGATTAACCACAAACGACGCATCACAGAAGAGCTTGGGTGATTTTGTGGTATTGAGGATTCAATATAGTGATTACAAGGGTGCAAGCTGGAAACAAGAAGCACATAGAAAAAGTGTTGTGAAATGGCGCGCTATTCGGAGTGATTTGTTTTGTTTATTGTGATGTTGAGAGTTTCACGTTGTGCGTAGCGCATAGTGTCTCACATTTTAACACCTTGTGGTGAGCAAGGATGTTACCCTGCCATACGTTGTCCTCATTACTTGGTGATCTCATGTTATTTAGAATTTGCCTTAAATTTTGTGCAACCGTTAATCATTCACTCCCGCTTAGTAATTGATAATCTTGATTCTCGGTGAGCATTACACTCCTTTTCTTTGAATACCATGTCACATTGAATTTTTATGTCAGGAATGTCATGTGTACTTTTCATTATTGCACTCGTGCCCTTTGATCATTTCGTTTAGATTTTTGTGTGCTTTTACTCGCGTGTTCCACGTTCAAGAATAAAAATATGTTTAAATCTTTCAAATTTCGTCGTTATTATCCATGCTGATAAATCTAAGGTAAACTCGTGGTGCACTATGCGAACACTGCTATTTATAATTTCCACTTTTCTGTCACCTCCTCGTTCTGTGTATTTCTATCTTTAATTTCATTTTCCGTCTACGACTATCAAGGTTTGAATTCCTCTATCGGTAACGAGAGGCCGACAGGCCCAAGCTCGTATCGTGACAGAGCTGTGAGCAACAGAAGTCAGCACAAGATGAAGAACGTTGTTGTTCGGATACTTATCATTCTCCTCAGTATTTGGCTAAGGGAACTGAAGTTGCAGCTTCAACTACCAAACCTCTAGTAGTGCAGAAAGAAACGACACTACAACACCTCAAGGCGTTTGTCTTCTTCATACCCATCAAAAATCACACCCATAATGAAATTAAAATTCATATTATATGAAATATTATATCTGATCTCAGAAGCAGTGGTTTCCGTTTAGCTCTGACATCAAGGAGAGATGGGCTGTAGATAAGGAAATGTCAAAATTTGCATCAACAGTGTTTCAAATAATTTTGCTACTAAACCAAATTGTAATACTGAAACGATATATTATAGGACTAGAGATATACATTGTGAACATTAAAATCTCTGTAAATTATATTGTGCGTAATGTGAAGTCAATTGATCTCGTATGAAAACTGTTGCAAAAAATTTAAAGGCAAATTTCTGTATTATATTCTTACAACAATCAAGAAGTATATTGATTTCTTACCTCATAGAGCTGTTAATCTATAAAATCGCATTAATAACACAACATGTATACTTTGGTTCTTCCTCGTGGAAAATCTATGCAAAAATAAAGGAATTTAGGGTAAGTTCTCAAAATACTGCTTACCCTTTTGGTCGTGCTTACATAAATTTTTATAAATGTTTATCCTATTAAAAGCTTACTTATCTTATTGTTTGTTGATTTAACATTTGTTGTATTCCATTTTCTCGGTAAATTTTTCCCAAATGGCAAAAATCAGTTCAATTAAATTCACTAAAATGTGTGATGCAATTGATTTTCGAAGATATCGAACTTTTAGATGGCAGGCGCTGCTGTCTCTCAACTGCTGAACTGGTACCCGAACAGCATGCGAGTAAAGACGGCGTATGAAAAGATGGAAACCCCTGAGAGGTTTGAAAAAGCTCTTCTGAGAATAAATGTCAAGCAGAGTGTTTATGTCTGCCTTCTTGTTGTGTTTTATCAGAGAACCTTTTTTAAAAGCATGCACATTTCACAACAAACTTACTTTGAATTTCAAGGTGTCTCCATAATTTAGCCCCCACATTGTAAGGTAAAGAATACCTACAAACGTGTTAATCACGAATCTTCAGCGAAAATTTTTTTGAACTGACCAGTTTAACTCTTTGTCTACTGGTGGTAAATCCAATTTGAAGATGGCTAAGGCCTCCAGCTTTGAGAAACTATGAGAAGGCTTATGTAATTTAATTAGCACGGGAACATTTGACAGAAATAACATAATTAGGGCAATTAATGGCATTCATAGAACTATTTTTCAGACATTCCAAAAGTCTTGCACGTGCAATTTGCTATTAATTTCTTCTCAGTTAATGCCACACGGTCACTGCAACATATTTAATAACCATTTTATTCGAGCAGGTATTTCCAGACCTTCATTCATTCGCTGGTGAGTTTGGGCAAAAGTTTAATTGATTAAATTTCTTAAATTCAAGAACTCTTTTCGGTCCCGAAAATTTTTCTCGCCAAGCGTACTTTGTTAAAGAAGTGTAATTTCTAATCTAAAATAAAGAAGTACTAATTTAATATTTCATCAACGTAAATGTCAAGATATTCAAGTCGGAGCTATCGTCTTGCTTACGATTATTTCCCACGCACAGAGGTGTTGCATACTTCAAGTCTCGCTGCAGGACATTGCGGTGTAGCTTGCGTTCTCTCCCTTTAAATACCTAGTGTCTAGTGGCAATTAGGAACAGATGAAGTAGACTCGCAGTAAACGACTGAACAAGAAAGGGCATGTAATAATGGTGAGCACTATTACGGTTCAACGAACAGATTCATGCAACATCATCTGTCATGTGCGAATGTGACTTAATTATTGTTTTTTAAGTAATACAAGCTCAATTTGTCTCCATAGATTTGCATTAACTTGTGGCTCGTTTGTCTCTCTCATTCATAATGAGCTGTTTAAGTAGCTTAATTTCACGTCTAATTCAAGTTAAGATTCACTAGAGGCAATCGTCTTTCATTATAGTTTGAGACTAGATTTTCATCATATGTGTGCTACTTATGATTGGTAAATTCACGCACAGAGCAGCGAGAGGGAAGTGTCGTCGAGCTAGGAGATGAATTCCGACGAGCTCCACATGGCTCCGACGCCATAAACACGCGACAATAGAATAAAAACACACAAACGATAAGCAGGCTTGTTCTCCCAACTACAAGCCGTTCATGCTTGCTATAAACACCCCAAGGGATTACACAATAATTTTTGTATCCATGGGGACTACTTTGGGTAGTGCTCTCACTATCCATGGGGTAGTGCTCTCACGGGGTAAATGTGAGGTCCCGAGCTAAAGATGAGGTAGGCCTTCTTCTTCTTCTTGAAATCAAAAAGATTTTTATTGTTCTGGTCCATCTTTTTTCGGTTCACTGTGGCCCTGTTTTTCAACACCTATTACGTTCTTTTTTAAATTTAATCATGCTTTCTTAACTTCTTTCTGACCTTATTGTATCTGTGCACATGGGATCTCGCGCAGTTCGTATTGATAAATGCTAAGCCCATTTTGTTGAGTCTTTCAATATTTTTCATTTTAATCTAATTCAATAAATAAAAATAAGTAAACAGTGGCCAGCACAAAGTGGAATAAATAGTTGCGAAAAGTACTTAGCGCTAAGCGCTTGCTCGCATCATAAAAAAAAAATATTTTCCCTCATTGTTTAATTCACTCATAAAAGGAAAGATAAAAACTTAGTTTCAGTAAACCTAAACATTAACATCAGGTATTTCTGTCTTAGTATCCCCCTACTTGTTCGCCATTAAAATCAAGAAACTTACCTGCCCGATATCTCAATACATCTATGTAAATTATTACTATAATTATTTTTTAAGAAAGTTTCAACATCTATGTGAATGAAAAATTTGAACCAATATCAATTTTTAGCAAAGATAAGAGAAATCAAACACTGGGGTATATTTCTAAAGGACGCCAATTATTTGTTTACGTGAACTTTCCGTCCACTCTCGCTTGTTTATGTTCTCATGGCATCGTGTCCGAACGAAAGGCAGCAGCCGGCGAGTAACATTCGAAGAACCTCTTCAAAGGTTCAATTACTAACACAAAATAATTTTAAAAATACATTCAAACCATGTTTCCACATTTCTATTGAAAATGTTGTTTGCTGTTTCTTGAGATACTATAACAGAGTGATTCAAATCAATTATTTACTAAAGATGAATGTTATGTATCTTACTACAAAATTGCCGAATTTCAACACCGAGCGAGGGAAGGAATGCCGATAAAAACCAGATGACATTTCTATCATATATCAAAGTGAGAAGATTAAAAATCGTACCAAGCGTTCTCGAGGGAGAAATTCCATGGACTGCCTGGCTCTGCTGTATGAACAATAAACCACCTTCGCCACTTCCAAGGGCCAGGAATGTTTTAGCGAGAACGATCGCGTCATACCAGAAGTGAACGACAAACTATATGTACTTGTTAGGAGCTGTCAATAATGCTGAATTATGCCTAAATGGGATGCGAGACTCCGGTGATATCATTCTAGTATAAATATAGAGAAGTTTAAACTTTATTTCGTTGTAAATTAACACAATTCAGGCAAGTATAGGCTCTTTCATTTTGTACCATTGATTTGTCAATTAATATCGGTCACCAGCGGTGATGTGTCCCTTGACTTCCTATGTAAAGCCCTAGTTACTACTTAGTAGCGGTAGAGAGCATTCATTCTTAGACGAGACTTCCTCGCGAGAAGGTCTTTGCTAGATGCTAATATTTGACTTAGAAATATCTTGGACTCCGTCAGTATCCTGAGATTATTATACTGTTGCTAAATGAACTTCTGTATTTGTGTTATAAAAAACTACATCCGAACCATTAAAATAAGCGTAAATACTGAGACCCCGTAATATTATCGTCATCACTGGTTTTCCTTTAAAAGCTGAGTGCATTTGTATTTTCCTCTTTTCCCTCGATTGCATGTCATTGTAATCCCATATCGCCCAAACGTGTCATCATCAAGTACTAGTAAATTGTTGGCCAACATTCTTCGAGTATTTAACCCTCCAAATTCGCTGAAGAATTATTGATGGAAAAATATGAATGTCCTGATGGAAAATAAACATGATTTAAATAATAATTTGATCAAAAAAAGATTATGGACATGAACGTGAAGGATCACGCCAAAATAAAAGGATAAATAAAAACGCAAGAAAATTAAGACTTACGTGAAGCTTTAACAGAACATGATCTATATAATACCGGGTAATTATTCAACTCTACAGTTGAATAAAGGGACCCCTAGAGGGAAATAACTATTGTAACTATGGGAATTAGAGCTCCCAGGGAAATAGGTTTGTGAGATCCTGAGCTTAAAGTTAGGTAGGCCTTCTTTTTGCAGAAATAGAATAGTTTTTTGTTCAGGACTATCTATTTTCGGCTTACTGCTACTCTGTTTTTCAGCGCCTACTACTTTCTTCTTCAACTTTTATCTTGTTTCATAAACTTTTCCATGCCCTTAGTCTATAGATTCTACGTTCCCTTAAGTCCATACTAATTGATGCCATCCTTCCTCTCTTTGGAGCGTCTTTGATGACCTATCTTATCTAATCAAATCTAAGTTGAATAAAGGAAACGTTTCAATAAATATTTTCCCGTGAATTACTAAACATGCTTTTGTATTTAAATACTTGAAGAAAAGATTTCATTATCACAATTCACTGAACAATGTACCACAATGTACCACAATTCACTTTAACAATTTTGCAGCAAAACTCTCAGAAAGCTTAGGAAAAAGTTTTCTGGGATAAACGTCTAAAAAACAGCGAAGTAGTCCTAGCGTAGGTCTTTTTCGATTAATGACCAAAATTTTGCCGCCGAGTAATGTTCACATTACACTACGACATGTGTAGACACCATGTAATGTAACCGCACATATCCATCTACCCATTAAAACAATATGAATGTTTTTGTTCAAAGCCCCATCGTGATTAATTAAATGCGTCACGATGTTAAGTTTTAAGTGGAAATTCGTAACGAGAATGAAACATTCAATTCTGCGCATTGGCCGCCTTTGTTCCGATCTGTGTAGCCACGCGATCTGACGATGCAAAAACTGTCGATCTTGCACATTTTTGTGTGATTTTTTCTGTGCATCGTGTGAAGGGAACGCTCGCATTTTGTGCAACAAATAAACGCTGAATTGACAGTTCAAACAATGCTTGAATTTCCCACTTGTGGAATGAGGCTGCTGATGCCGTTTTTTTTAATGAGGAGACTAAGTGTTTTGATCTCTCAGCAAAATGAATGTCTATTCGAATTTAGTCGATCGTTATTGACTCAGCACTTATCTTTGTGGGAAATTCTTGAATGATAATGAGAAATCTGCTTTTGGTTTGACATTTAATTGATTGACTTAAAATTTTAACCAAATTTATTCGTCATTGACTGAAAAGTAACATTTGGAAAATGGTCACTCTGACACGCGTTTCTAATTTTGCTTCATCCACGTCCTACATTATGCGCTATGGCCCATGCTGATCGGATCGCTTCAGTTTCATGTCGGGCGTGTGTGAGCGAGTGAGTGAGGACTTGTGAGCTGCTCTTTGTACTCCCAAATCATCGCGCGTATCTAGACGCACGGCACAAGACCAGGGGAATATTTTTGTTGTTGTTGCTAATTAGTATTGTTGATTCAGAGTTTTTTTGCGTAGTTTTTTTTCATTAAGTGGTCGACAATGGGTAATACGGTTTCTTCCGTGAGCGTCGATGCGCTCACGGCTGCCCTCATTGAGTCCCAAGGGAAGCTGTCACAAGAGTGGGTGGAGTCAAATAGAAATAGTGATGTAAGTCTGATTTTTCGCTGCTTTGAAACTCAAGCTGGCTCTCATCGCCTCCACGGTTAAATGGATTAGAATAAAATGACGCTTTCGCTCTGTTCGCACCTCGACAAGTTAACGTCTTCAAAAGTAATTTCTTCTCCAGCACCATTACCCGGCACCATTCCGAGTCCCACACTCACCTCACGCTGCACGTTTTACTAGCAGAACCATTTTTACTCTTTTAATTTCGAACAAAATTTTTCATCCTACATGACTTTTCACAAAAAAAATTACTTTGTAAATAAAATAAACATTTTTTGAAAATCTCAAAAGTAGGAAGGAAAAATTTTTTAATTCAATGAAATTCTTTCAACAGTGGAAGCATCTATTGTAGAAATTACTCAAAATAGCAACATTTATTTGCATCGATAAACACTGAAGGCTTTCACTGTGTGATTCAAAGCGGGTAAGAATCAGAAAAACTCAAGATTATGAAGTAATTACGACTTTGGGAAGCCTTAGCTAAAAATATTCATCACTAAACGTAAAGCTTTCTGGCGAAGTATCACTGAGTTACAAAATTGGAACAAAAATGCTGCAAGTTCATTCCCACATTTCTACACATAACATACAACTCATCATCATACCCAGTCTAACTTTTTCGCCGCCTGCATGCATGTTTTTCGCCGCCTAAGCGATTTAATCGCTTAGGCGGCGAAAAACATGCATGCAGGCGGAGAGAAAGTTAAACTGGGTATGCAAGTGAGATAACTGCAGAGTGAAAAATGAGAACAAAACTTTTTCAACTCATGCGAAAAAAATTGGTCGTTTCGACAATATGAAATACACTGACGAAATCGATACATAATGTTTACTCACTCTCTCTATCCGGGCGACAAGATCCTTCTGCGGCACGCGCCACACGCCATCCAGAGGCGAATGACGGTTCAGCCACGCGCGCCACTCGCTCATCCAGCGCGACACCAGGGCCCAAACGCTCTGATCAGAATATTCAAAGAAATTAAGTAAGGTATGAACTAATAATTGCTGTAGTGCCTCCATTAGGATGAAATGAAACAGATGTCCACAAAGGAGCTGATTATGAACCACATGAAACTGGACTTATGGTCGTCAAAAATGAAAGATGTTATCAAAATGAATGCTTACCGAACAAATCAAAAAACGATGACGTACGACAAAATTCTCTGCATTATTGAAACGCACAAACGAGTGAATTGTGTTAAGCATCATCGGGAACGATATTGAATTAACGAAACAATGTTGCTAGTTTCATGAATTTTAATGAATTACTATTACCTGTGCTTACGACCACAAAAATCAAGTTTAAACTTATTGTCACCTTTCAAAAAAGGAAATAATTTTGAGTTCTCTTGTTTCATCCCATTTGAGTGGTTGAATCTGAAAGCAGTGAAATAATCTATAGAGAACTCTTCTGGTGCTATGGAAATGTCATACCTGCTGATCTTCCAAATTCAGTTGAAATAAGGATGTCAGAATAGGTCTTGTAGAAACTGCCCTCTGGTAGATTTCTGAAAAAGAAGTAAAACCAGCGTAATGCTCGTTCTTCAAATGAAAAAATTACCTTTCATCAATAAACTCCATAGATTTGCGCAAAATTTGTAATGCCTCGTGTATCGCCAACCTAACTGTGCCCAAAATGAAGGTTGACGCATTCATGGAAAGATTTTTATCCACTACACTGTATCAAAAATGTCATGAGCATCTTCACCTTTCTCAGCTCGTCACAATAAGCTGAGATAGCTTTAATGCTTATGAAACATGAAAGCCCAACTACTGAGAAATTATTGCGATAAAACAGTCGCTTGGAAGTGCTTTCCTCACAAGTTTTTATTTTTGAATCGAATTACGCACTAAATATTTGAAGGGTATTCTAAATGAATGATTTACCTCATCAAAACCATGCATCGGATTTTACTTGAATGAATTAGAAGTCATGACGAGACCCGAATAGCACAATAATTGAGTAATGATTGAATTGAAGATGTGAAATCTGTCCCCCTAAATACAATTCAATAAAAAGGCGCGTGCATTCGGTGCACTTCAAAATTAAGTTTTCTTCTCGAATACATCGAAGAGAAAGTCAGCCTGGCAGTCTCAGCGGCACCATCGCCGTCGTTGCGCACCAGCTTTACACCTTTCGACTGCCATTACGTTTCTTCTGATAACTAAGTCATGCTCTAAGATTTGATTTTGAGTGTGTTTGGTGTCCTGGCTGCGATCATCCGTCCATCATCTCTCCTGCTCATCGAGAGGATCCTGACGGGGCCATGATGGGCCAGTCCTCCCTGGCCGCCCTGTTGCCTCCCTGCGCTTCACTTCTGCTTCGCCTCTGGAGTTCGGTTTTGTGACGCTAGTTGTAGCTCTTGGTAGCCTGCCTCACTTTCTTTAAAAATAATGGGAGAATTTTAAATTTTGTTCTGTTGCCATAAATTTAATAAACTAGTACTCCAAATTTTTATTGCAATTATTATTGAATTTCGTGTTCTTGTAGCATTTCAGACTAGGGCTCAAAGTTAGTGTTGCAACTCTTAATTGAATATTACTAACATTAATGTACTTAGGATTAGTATATTGACTTTAAGCAATACTTAACTTAATCACCTAATCCCACAAATTACTTAAGCTATAATTACTTAGGTGAACTTTCGGCCCGTGCATTATTTTCCGCTGGGGTGCATGGTCACCAATAATTTAAAACTGCCCCATGTCCCGAGTTCTAAAGTTACGTACGTGACCCTACGGAGCGCATTAATTTTTGTGACACGGGACTAAGTACAGTTTCGCTGCAGTAGTCTAAATTTTACCTGAAAAAAATTTGCGACCAGCTTTAATGCGAAAATAGCTTCCAGTATTTAATTTTTTGCTCTGCCGTGGCAGCGATCGTGGCGAGGTGATGGAGGGGCGCTGAGGGCGTCGCTGTTCTCCACAGCCCGTCAGGCGCACTCGCTTCATTTGGCATCCATTCATCCAATGAATAAACTAGAATTAATTTTGAAAGTTTCTAATCCCTGCTATAGTGTCACGATTCGTTTTTGTGTTAATTTTGGCTTGCTAGTTATTGCGCTTCAATCTTTTTTAACAAAAAGCTGATTAACACTACAACTACTTTAGCTGACAAGTTTTCTGTGACACAAAAATCCCATGAAACAATTCTGACAAAGAAATGATATAAGAATTTAGCCTCGAGTAAACATCAAGAACCATTAAATATCAACATCTGTCTGGAAAAAATCATTGTACTGGCTTTAAGCACAATTCTTCAAGCATCTCGCAGCTGCCCTCTTTCATACATTCTTCAATATTTCTCGTTCACCCATCGTTCTGAAATATAATCTTACTTCTCTCATTCGTGCGCTGCTTTCACTTAAGGCAGCTCTTACATTACGTACACTATCCAGCACAAATCGGCATCATCAACGAACGCATTTGACTTCCCAAAGCATGATTTAGACATGCAGTTTCCAATGCTTTCTTGGTACCAATGGTATACTTGAGTAAACTGCCGACTTTCAAAAGGAAAGTTTTAAAAATTGTTTGACGAAGATAACTAAATTTATTTTTGCAATGCAAGCTAGCATTTCATACTTTGTCTCATCTGAACAATAATTGCGTAATAAGTGCTCTTACTCACATTAAAAACAATCATTAACAATCATTGCTCTTACTCATATTGAAAACCCTCTCACCGATTTGGTACATGTTCTCACACCTAAGAACAAGAAGTCCACAGCATCAACTAGCGTGTCTGTAGAGCGTATATGAACTGACCATAAACGAGCCAGCCCACTCAAGTATATCGCTCGCTCCCAAATAAACACGCAACGGAGGCTAGTTTACCATTCAACACCGTGGACTCACAGCACGATAGTAAATCAAACGAACCTCATAACAGCCTCGCCAACCGCCACCGAGAGACTTTTCCTAAGAGTCCGTGCTTGGATTGAATCTGTGTAATGGAATTTTCTTCTATCCACTACAATATAAAGGGGAATATTTTGCCATTGGAAGAGAGGATTTGTTAGTAGAAGATGGCGCTGATGAATTCGAGAAAAAAAAAATCAAATCAAGTGAAATCAAAATGACGTGATGTGGTCAGCTCGCATTCATGATTAAAAGTTGTTTTTCTCGATATACAAGCCATAGGTCTTGCTATTCACCAATACATTTCAAAACGTTTTAATAGTGACCTCAACTCTCAACGCTAAAATTTTACATTTTTTCCTTAAAAGACCGTGGTTGAAAATGTTGGTTGGAAATGTTCGAATTTTCAAAAACTGTTCTCTTCCCCAAAATGATGAATGCCGTTAACCGAAGCACATTCTTGAATTCAACCTTTGAAAATCCTAACTATTTTTCTTGAAAATACGAACTGAAAATATTTACTAATTACTTCATGGAACGATAGCGTAAGTTATTAGAACATTCATTTCAGTTAGCCATTTTTTTCAATCAATGGTAGTGTCACCAAGCATCGTGCAGGTGTTGTGTTATTATAAACACAATCGAAAAATCCCATCAGGTGTCCAAATGGATCTGAACAAAAGTCCTGAGAACGCTTTCGAGCCATTATGTGGACAATTTTCTGGCACTCGCCCTCTACGGGCCCGATGACAGACGCTAGACAAGTCGCTACAATTAATGGCTGAAATAACACAACCATCGACGCTGCCAGGCCTACGAAAGAGAACTGGCATCCTGAGCTCACCCTGATGCAAAAATCAGCGATCTCTTTCTCGAATAAAAGCGCAAATTGATTTGTACAAAGATGATAATTTAAATTAGTGTTAGGTGTAGGTTCCTTCTAGTAGGAGGTAAACGCGCATAAAAAATTCAAGAAGTTTGTTGCAAGAAAACGTCAACTAGAAATTATATTATATCAGCGAGTGCAACATTAATTAGCTAGTAAACCGAGACTGTCGACCAACGAGACTAGAGGTCAAGATTCTCTCTTACTTTTGCGACCACGATAAGAGGAATGTTTCCTCAGACCTGCATGAATTTTAGAAGACGTTAAGAAAGAGGTTCTAAAGTTGGCATTACGTCAAGAAGAGAGCATTCTAGAGCTGGCATCATGTTAGGAAGGGGCATTTACATAACTTGGCATAATTTTAAGAAGAGGAAACTAGAGCTTGCGTTACGCTAAAAAGGGAGCATTTTAGAGCCGGCATTACTTGACACTACGTTAGAATGAAGGGCATTCTACTTAGAATTACGTTAGAGAGATGCATTGAAGCGTTTTAGCGCTGACACTCGCCAGAGTAGGGCTTATGGATACCGAGAGTAGGGTACCCGAAAATTTTGCTAGCGCGAGACGCCGGTGTCCTCATTAATTTAATTTAAACCTGGTACTGCTAAATTGAATCAAGTACCAACGGAAAATCTACAAAGAGTAACTTTGCCCGAGTATCATCTTTAACTTGCAGTGATTTCTTACCCCGAGTAAATCTTCACAACTTCGTTGCGTAATTTACTAAACAAATATCACTGCTTAGAGCCTGAAATGCCTCTCACCAACTATCAAGCCCGAGTCGTGTGGAGAGTTGTGCTTATTTCTCTCCTTTCACTTTACTCCCATTCTCCTCAATTCTTTGTATTGTAAAAGTGTGTTTACACAAGAAAAAATAAATGGTCAATCATGAGCACAACTTTACTGATTCTTTGTTAACGAGAGAAATTGGGAAATTTTAGTTCACACTAAAATTATTCATTAATACTGCGAACACATTGGTCTCACAAAGAAACAATTACTTAAAATCAGCCAGTTAATAATTTGATCCTTTACCCAGAGATCGATGTTCGCCAACGCTACGTAACGTGGTTCAAGAGAAATCATAAGCTCACTCGAAATTGATCCATGATTGAAACAATGAACCGAAATCACGGTACAATTGAAACCACGGTAGAGAAATATTAATAAAATTGATTGAAAGACCTCGACTGACGTATGAGATTTTGAGAGAGATGGAACAAATCATATTCAAAGGACTAAGTACGACGTTGGCTGCTGTGCGACTTCAGAGCTCCTTGTAATGTTAGCCGTGCTCAGATGCAGGTGTGTTCGTTTGGATTGAGTCAAATCTAATATAGATGATATTTATACATGTATCCAACTTGAACCTTTTTTATTTGTTTCGTTTCAGTGTGTTGTTAGCAGCCACGTCGAAAAGTAACATTTTTTCAGAGCCAAGCTCTGCATCGTGGGTTTGGAACACATCAAAAAGTAGTCATTGATATCGTTAATATCATTAAGCAATGCATCATTCAAAATTTAGGTAAAACTATTTTTATCGGGATCTGTAGCACAGTAATGTAGATTTTTGAAGTCTCAATAAATTCTGATCATTTTTGAAGCACCACTAAAGCAGTGTAAGTTCCAATTTTATTATAGTGACACTCAGCGCACTTCCACAACAACTGTGCTCAGCTCTACATAGAAACAACGACCTATATAGATAGCCCTGTTATTTTAACTACGTAGTTCAATGATTTTTCTGTTCTTCAACCCAAGAGGAGGCAGTGAAGCGCTAGTTCAACGGGGGAAAAATTTCCCAAATGATCGCAAGAATCTTTTTTTCTTCACTTTCAATAATCGTCATAGGAGCTGCTTTGGCTATAATGAAAAATTTCACGGTTGCGAAACTGGACTTGAACCAAGGTCGTTCTTCTTCAAAGTATGCTGCTTTCAAGCTACGAAATTAATCACAATGGAACAGATGATATTTAGGCTAAATTGACTAAACATGTTTACTAAAACACACGATGTTAGTGAATCAATCGGACGTACCTCTTCGACGATGAATCATATTAGTAACCAATTGCACTTCATTTAGAAAATTAGTACTCAAAATTTTTTAGTAGCCATTGACCAAAAAATTTTAAGTACTCATTATATAGTAAATTTTGAATACTTTTAACATGATTCATCGTCAAATAGGTGCGTTCGATTGATTCAGTAACATCGAGATTGATTGATTGATTGATTATAAGAAAGTTTTAGCTTCCCTTTATCACAACAAAGATGTTCAAAGAGAGGAAGATGAAGGCACCATTTAGTATGGAGTTAAGGGAACGCGGAATCTACGCAAATGGTGCATAAAAATAGTAGGGTAAGAAAGAAGTCCATGAAACAAAATGAAAGATGAAGACGAAAGTAGTAGGTGCTGAAAAACAGGACAGCAGTGAACCGAAAAAAGTTGGTCCGTAACAAAACAAAAAACCTATTCTGTTTCAATAAAAAGATGGCCTTCCTAACCTTTAGCTCGGGACCTCACACAATTCCTCTGGGAGAGCTAATTCCCATAGATCCAATAGTTGTATCCTCCTGAGGGGAGTAAAATCGTGTGTTTTCGTAAACATGTTAGTTCTGAAGTCGCGGCATTACCTACTCTGACGAAAACAGCTAATGATTGAAAACCACTACAGATTTTAGAAATGACACATCGGATGTCTTAACCGGGTAATACTTTCCCAAAACAGCCGCCCGAACAGGGACTCGAACCCTGGACCCTCAGGTTAAAAGCCTGATGCTCTACCAACTGAGCCATCCGGGCGAATAAGTATGAACTGTTTTTCATTATAATTCACAAATAATATATTTTCAGCCTAGTTGGTCGAAAACACAGGGTGTCCACAAAGTCGTGCTGCAGCTTTAAATTACTGTAGCTTTAAAGCTATATATGGTGGATGGAGGCAATCTGTAAAAGGTATTGGAAACAAGAAAAATTAGATTTTAAATTTATTTATTGCAGCCTTCTTAAGTTTCCACATGCCCGCCATCAATAGCTATGCATGGGGTAACACGATACTAACAGATGGATTGGAAGAGGTGGTCCATTTTCATGGCCTCCACGTTCCTCAGATTTGACTCTTTTAGATTATTTTTTATGGGAGCATTTGAAAATAAGAGTGTACGCAACAAGACCTCGTTCATTGAGAGACTTGAAAGGTAAAATAACTGCTTTGCTCTCAGACATTACTGCTGATCAACTGGCAAATGTTTTTAATGAACTTTAAAATCGTGTTACCCTATGCATAGCTAATAATGACGGTCATATAGAAACTTAAGAAGGCTACAGTTAATAAATTTAAAAACCTAATTTTCTAGATTCTAATACCCTTTATCAATCGTTTCTATCATGTATAATTTCAAAGCTACAATAATTTCAAATTGCACCACGACTTTATGACCGTATTTGATGAAATTCTTTTTGAATCAAATTATAAGTACACAGACGGAAGGTTTTGCATGAAACTAACGCTTGACATTGCATTCAGTCACAATCACTTTCATAATTGGAGAGATACAAGCGGGTAAATATCATCTAAATGTATGCAATGCATTTCATAGAATTAATAACTTCTCTAAGCTTGTAAGAGATGCCCCCATGTACATGTGCTTTTAACTAACACTGAACTTTGCAATCAGTCGATTTCATTATAAATACTGGAGGAGTACAGGTGTTTGAATATCATCAAGATGCGCGCAATACATTTCATTGGGTTAATCGTTGCATCAAGATTAATAGAGATGTTAGTGAATGTAAATGCTAGTGAGTTTATTTTGCTTCCGTCAACATGGGACTTAAAAAAAATCAATTTCATCTTTATGACACCAGCACCGATGTCGCAAAATCCCTTCATAACACGTTGCGCACACTAGCATGTGTGAGTTGCGCAAGACATGCTAGTGAATAAAATGTCTTTGTTCTGTGTCTGTTTCACGCCAGCAGGAGGCTTTAACCTGGATGTATCTAATAAGAATTACGTGTGTCTAATGGCCGTGAAAACAATTAGATCTGAGCTGGGTGGGCGTTCACAAGTAAGAGCCAGAAGATAGATCAAATTTTATGACGATGCCATAAAAGCAGAAACCGCTGGCCTCATCTGCTTCGGACAGGCCGCCCGAAACTATGACGAATTTGGCATCGATCATAAAATTATGGAGAGGAAACCATCCCTCGTCCCCCGAACTGTTTCGTTTTTTGAATTTACCATGGTTCGGGAAGGCCAGAGCGACGGCGAAAGATATCCCGTCCCCCCGCCTGACTCCTCCCCTCTTTGTAGTCGTGGCGCTGTTCCACCAAGTCTCACACGAGGAGAACATTAAGGACTCACTCAGTGACTCAGGCCGGGGAGGCGATAGGAAGCGGTCCGTAACGCTATGCTAAAGTCGCAGTCCTTGATAAGATTGGTCGGGTCGTATATCCTACGGTTCCGCGTGTGTTCTTTCACATTTCCGTACTTGACTCTCACCAGTAAACTGTACTGATTAATTTCTGTGTCGTTTTCATTAACCTCTCAACTCGCACGAACCACATAGAAACACGCGCCTAGAAAACTCGGCCAGCGCTACCCAATCGCGTCTACTTAACGAAGTAAAGAGGAATGTAGGCTATGGTAGAGATTAACGTTACCCTGCTGTTAATATCCCTACGAAGGGAAAATACTATCGTGCTCAAAAATTTCAAGATGAAAGTCTCTGGTGGCAACGACCCTCATTTCATTAATTAAATTACGTCACCTGGACGAAGTTCATCAATAGACGAAAAAATTACATACACTAGTTGGTGCTCGTGATATCATTTTACGCGGGTGTTCTGATGCAATCAAAACTGAAATCTGCAGGCACAAACATCACGTGCACCACACGCGTAAAGATTTGATTCTAAGAGTGACGTTCAGTATTAATGTACAGTGTACACGAAAATTTTAGAAGAGAGGGGAGAGAAATTGGAGTACTGTACCATGATTTCAAGTTGCTAATTATTCCTTAGACTGAATCTCTATTTTTTGACAGAAATGGAACATCATTATTCGAGGAAACGATATATAAATCAGAAACTGTGTTTCGGGCGAGAATTAGCTGTCCGATCTAGTGTGGTTGTTGACCTAGGTCATAGATGATCTAGTAATATGAGAACCACACCATTCTCCTTCAGAACTCCCTGCGTATCATCCAAACTTTCTTCGTCTACTCTGAATTGGAAGAACCCATACCTCCCTTTTACAGTTTTTTAACACATGTCATGGGTGGGGCTTTTTCGTTAGCGAGTCAAGAATACTTCACGATTCAAAAATCCCAAGACTTTGTCCTTTGGCTTCCACCGAACGAGATTCAAAAAGGAAAAATTCTCACCTTTTCAAAGCTGAATTTCTCGACAATGCAACAGAAACCGCCCTTTATCCTCCCTAGTCTACAGAAGAGATTAACGCCTCATAAATGCCTGGCATCAATCGTACAGAATAATTGGAATTAAACCAACCGAAGCCCGTCACCTGGAGCACTCACGTGCCTGCCGAGCCTTCAAACGGATAATCAGACACATAAATAAAGAAAGAAGTTGCACCACTAGCCAAGACAAACCCAAAAAGCTTCTACAAATATGTTAATGAAAGATGATACCATTGGGCATTGTTCGAGTTTGACGGTCAAACCCGAATAGATGTAAAGCCATAACCCTAAAATCGTACTTTACCTAGGTGTTTGAAAGTGAGGATTTAACTAAAATTTCATAAACTCAAGCCTTGAATATCCAGCTGCTTATAAGCGACACAATTTTGGTGGAAGTGGTGCCAAGAGAGCTCATACTCTTGAACCCCTGGAAATCAACCTGACCTGACGGCTTCACTCCCCGTATACTTGAAAATACGGCCGAAATAATCAGCGAGCCAATAGCGAACATCTTCAATCGATCGCTAACAACTGGATGAGTTGTACAAGATTGAAAGCAGGCTAATGTCACTCTAATTTTCCAGACAGGAGACAAACAACTATTTGACTATCACCCTTTTAACCTGACATCTGTCATCGGAAAAAAATGTAAAAAGATTGCTATAAGTTCAAATAAAAAACACATCCAAACTTAAAATTTGATTAAAGGCGGTCAACACGGGTTTCGAGAAAAACGCAACTGTTTCACAAACTTACTTGACTTTTGTTCTGTTTTTTTGTTGAAAGCGTTAGATGAAGTTCCGCACGTAAGGCTTGAGGTCAAAGTAGAAGCCGATGGTATTCAGAGGCCAGTGAGCCAGTTTTGTCTCCATCGAGAGTAATTACTCTCGATGGAGACAAAATTGGCTCACTGGTCCCACTCAGAAGTTAGCGATTCATGGGCAATTTAATGACTGGACAGTAACTTCAGTGGTTCCCCAAGGGAGCGTTTTAGGTCTGATATTTTTCAACATCTATATCAAAGACCTTGACCTCAGAATCATTAGTAAAATTAACAAATTTGCATTTGACCCAAGACTTTGTCCTTTGGCTTCCACCGAACGAGACAGAATTACTATTCAAGTTGACCTGAACCGTTTTCTGCAATGAACCAAAACCTAGTAAATGAGCTTTAACATTCCCAAATGTTCATTAGTGCACAGTGGAAGCTCATTTCCCTTGGACAAAAAAGTGGCAAAGTCAGTTAAGATAGACCTGGAATTATCTAAGTGGCTTTATTGATGTTACCACAGAAGGTCTTTTCGACACTGAGGACAATGTCAGAACCGGAAACAATGCCAGAACAAATTATACTCCATCACACAATCATTATGCAGAGAATTTGCAATTAATAATTAATCTACATTAATTAATTACTTTTCTCGAATTCTAACAATAGGCGGTAAATTTACTATCTTCCATAAAAACGAGCATTAGCTATTGAAATATGGAGCTCGACAACCGCAGACTGTTACACACCCATTACAGCACATGCTAACTTGAAAGACTAAAACATTTGGAAAACAAGGCTGACACTGATCGCTCTCTACGCAAACAATTATTTTCAACCTTCTAATGCCTCGCATAAATTTTCGTTATTTTTTTTCATTTTTATTCCGACCACTGTTCTCGATTTGACCACTGGAAGATAATTTTTGCGAATGGTGTTTCCTTTCACGACTGCTGTTTAAAGGAGAACATTTTCTTCTATGTTTTAGACTACAATAATAATTATTACTCCTCTGTTTCGTGAGACATACATATGGGCCTATGGCTTCAGAGACGGTCAACAATGTTGCTCACACATCTCATCCAAAGTTTTCATTTGCACTTCGTATTTTTGTTTGCCTTCGTGGTATTTTTTTGCTTCCTTTATATGTTTCATTTTTATGCGCTACTCTTGTTTTGAATATTTTCTAATTTTTACACGTTGTTGTTATTTACTCATATCAGTGACGTCCATTACTCTGCCTGTGTGCCTCCCTCTGTGTACCTTATTCATTTTCCTTTCGCTTTTTCTCTTTCTTTTCTTGGGAGGTTTGTTCAATTTCATCTTCGTGACCGAGCTCTCTATATTCTCTTAGGAGAGAAGCAAGTACTGTGACAGAGTAATGAAAGGATCGTTCTTAATTTTTCATCTATTTAGTCCTTCATATTGCCAGTATTCATAAGTTCAGCTGATGCCTGACGTCATTCATGAACACATTGATAAATTTGATGGAAGGTCCAACGTTCGCTGTTCAGAAAATTTATTCTATAGGAGTAAAAAACTCTGACTTACATTATTGATTTATGCTGAGCCGGTTCAGGTACTTTATTTTCAAATTAGGTACTAAAATATACAAAATGTTTTCGATGCGATGTTTGGGGTATTTATTATCTATTTTATAGCAATTGAGTTTAAATTCTTTACGGCAGTTAAGAATGCGTGACTTATTTTTATGCCAGTAGTTTGTAAGCATCATTCACTTTTTATTTCGAATAAAGTTTCACGTCGCCGCGTAAATATAAACTACATCTGAATATAAACTAATAAATTAGTTTAAATTAGAATAGATGAGTTATTTTAAGCCTCCCTAACCCCAATAAAGGCGTTCCAAAGAGAGGAAGGAAGAAAGCACTAGAACGCGAACCATCCATGCACAAGGTGTGTTCCCACACAACAGAAAGAATTAGTCGTTGAGAAAGAAGTATATAAAACAAGATAAAAGTTAAAGGAAACAGTAATAGGTGTTGAAAAACAGGGCAGCAATAAACCAAAAAAAATCCGTAACAAAACATAAACCCATTCGATCTCAACAAACGGAAGGGCTACCTACTCACAGCTTGGAGCGAATGAGTGCGAGTTGACGCACACTTGGATCGTTTCCATCAACTCCCGTTAGTGCGGTGACCCCGGCTTTTATAGGTGCGGAATGACAAAATACTGATTCATGACGTAGTCATGACTTTGACATGAGGTGTAGAGGAATTGATTGATTGATTGATTATAAGTTAGTTTCAGTCTCCCTTACAACAAACAAAGATGTTCAAAGAGAGGAAGGATGAAGGCACCATTTAGTATAGAGTTAGGGAACGTGCAATTTATGCACAATGTGTTCCCGCACAGGAGCCCCTGTGCATAGGAACAGAAAGTTGAGTACGAATACGAAGGTTATGAAATAAGATAAAAGTTGAAGAAGAAAGTCAGAGGTACTAAAAAACAGGACAGAAGTGAACCGAAAAGAGATGGTCCTTAACGAAACAAAAAACCTTTTGTTTCAACAAAAAGAAGGCCTACCTAACTCTCAGCTGAGGACCTCATTTTTTCCCACTGGGAGTGCTACTTCCCGTAGATACAACAGATGCAGCCCCATAAGGTGAGGTGTAGAGGAGGCCAAGACGTTGAAATGAGGTGTACAGAAAGTCAATAATTTTCTACAGTGGACTCTCTCGCGAGAACAATGTTTCATATTAAAGTTATAGTATTTTGAACCCTTTGGAGACGAGCTCAGAGCACGAGATAAGTACTCAGCATAGACATTAAAAATGAGTCCCTTCTCTTATTACACATGGGAGACTCACACCCTTACAATATTTTTGTGGAATGTTGAAAAATTTTCCAAAAGTCTCATTTAAAAAAATTTGTTCACATTAGTTTTTAACATGGGTTCTTAGGTGTGGGTATGCTAAAATGTTCATAATCTGTAACAAGAATGGAGAAAATATTGATTTAAATACAATCGCCATACGAGAGAAAGAGAAGCATTCGATGAAGTTAGCAGCCTGAGGCGTAGCATGAAGTACTGGCTGAAACATACCCAAAAACAAAATAATTTCAGCTTCTTGTTATTTGACAAGTAATAATCAGATATTTACTGAAGAGTTACGAGAATACCCTCCAATAACGATACCTAATTAATTAGTCTAACTTCATTATGAATTTTGTTGAAAGAACAACTAAGTAAACGTTCAAATTTTCTTGCTGTATTTCAAGACCACACTCTGAAAATGGGAAAGTTTGGGCTTAACTTAACTCCTTAACTTAATTTTAACCTAACTTAACCCCTGGAGGTTATTATGCGACCAATCAACTCACCTGAGTTTTTCCATAACTTCCCTGGAGATGTCACTGTTTCTTCTACACTACGGACGAAGTTTTGTAGCTTGTGATTGAGTGGAGACAGGAATTGGTGAAGATGAGCTTGTAATTTTGAAGTACTGTGCGTTAGAGAGACGAGCACCTCGTCGTGAAGTTTTGAAAATCTCTCTGCCAGAACCGGACTGCAATCTGGAGCTCTGGAAATAATCTATCAGTCATAACTATTCAGCGTCAATTGAACTCCCTATTTAGCTATAATATGTATACGTGTGTTTCACTTAATTCTCTTCTCAGCCTGAATCAGCTCTACAAAACCTATTGAATTAAAATGTGCTTCAAAAACTTATTTTCATGACTTAGAACCGAACGAAAACTATCGCATCAAGTTCAACTGTACTGAAAAAGGTGTCGCTACTCACACGCTCGCAAAAGTGTCCATCACGTAGGTTTTCGCTTTCTTCAAGTTTTGGTAGAACACTTCTTGGTCAGCCTCTGATGACACTCGCTCCGGGTGCACCGGCATACTTCCCGGCAAATCTGCAGCCAGAAGCTGGATCCGGTCAAAGAGACCTATCTGGAGTGAACGTCAGGTGAAGAAATCAATGTTATATGCTACGTTGATAACTTTCAAATTAAAACCATACCAGGGTTATTAAAACGGTTCACCGCTGCCATTTGCAGTCCCATTCAGTTTTACACTTTGAGTGCTCCTTATCAATAGAATACATGATTTACCTAGGATGGTCGGGCGAAATCTTGACCTTCTTTACTTAATCCCAAAGTCTCACTTAGTGATTACCATCTGCAAATTTGAGGAGGCAAAACCCACAATGCGCTTCGACAAGTTCGGTGCAACTCGGGTGATAAAACGACGAGCGGAGAATTCCAGCAAAATATCTTTTTTTTGCTTAAGAGTCTTATAACTACGTAAAAATAGAAGCGCAGGGGCAACTGTGATAACATCACACGAACGACTGCTATACACCATAAACTTGCAGTAAGACATTATTCTCAAACTTTGAATTTGGGCTAGTAATACTCATAAAATATGCAAACGCAGAGTAGATTCCTTGATCCCTCGGTACCCATTTCCTCTGCTGTACGTTTCACTTAACAAGTTAAGCCTGTGAGCCAGTTCGAAAATTTTGCCATGACATTACGTTTAACGTTGCAACAGGAGATGAGTATGCTCTGTTTAGCCGCCAAATATCGTTGTCATTGATGCCACAGAAGAAACTCTCGGAATTGCGAGACATGGTGTGGCAAAAATAATTCTGAACATAGCAACTGTACAGTTAATTGATGTAAGAAAAAAATCCTGAATCGAAGATTTTTTTTTCTCATGCCGAAGGCTCGTCACAGAACCTATTGGCATTTCAATGCAAAACCTGAGCTCATGATCGCGCGACTCAATCATGAGTGTTGGCGTCTTCACTTATTTTCTACGGTTTAATTTTCTACTTATAAACATTGTAATATACACACTGGTATAATAACGTAACGCCCGGATGGCTCAGTCGGTAGAGCATCAGGCTTTTAACCTGAGGGTCCAGGGTTCGAGTCCCTGTTCGGGCGGTGCCTTTTGAGTGAAAACATTGTTATCGCCTTAGGTTTAGGAGCCAGTTCACTGCCTTCTAAACCTCTAGGCCTGCAAATAGAAATCCTGACGTCACCGTCATGGGAGATATTTAGCACCATTTGTGATTAACACAAGGGGTGAAATAAATGAGCTCCAATGATAATAGACATGCATTCATACTTTTTCCATTGAATGATTGTGTATAAAATTCAGTTGCTCATAATTACTTCTAATCAGCTGGAAAACAAATGTACTCGAGCTTGTTTCGATCTGGCATTAGCCAGTACGAACAATTTAGACAGTTTAAACTTTGGAAATGTTGTAGTCATGCATTTTCTGGTAGTATCAGTAGATCAGCATATGAGATACTTAAGGTAAGGTTTTTGCACCAATTTCCTGTTGATCCTGATCCTCAAAACTGGAGGTCGACTAACATCGTCAGTTTCAAGAAACGTTCAGCACAGTTGATCAAATCAGTAGAATAACACTCAAACTTGGACACAAGCAATAAAATCTGAATGACCATCAGCCCCGATTTCTGAGGCGCTGTATTTTATCACTCACACACGATATAACCAAAGATATGATGGAAATTTTACGGAGCTGTTCATTTACTTCCAATCTATTCCTTTCAAACTGGCGGCATTGTTACGACTAGGAGTGTGACGTCATTGTTATGATGCCACTTCAAGGAGCGTTCCTAGAGATGTCAGATTCCTTGTTGAGTCCCCATATTTAAAGATAGATTCAACCTCCTAAATCTTAACGACTGTTTCAGGACTTGGCAACCGCGCAGTTCTAAAGAATTCAAATGGAAGTAAATAAGCAGCTCCGGAAGATTTCTATAAGAATATCTCAGATATTGTGTGTGTGAGTGATCAACAATTACAAATGTAGTGTGTAGAGATATGTAAAGTCCTAATACACACTTTTGAGCCTATTTATGTATTGCCTGGCTTTTGATTCAGATGCGTACATAAGGAGGGATCGCAGTCAGAACGATACAGCGCTTAAAAGATCGAGGTTGTAGCCCAGGCACAACTGCAGCGATAGTGTCCAGTTTTGAGCAAGTTTCGATGGTTGCTTGAACTGTGCGAAACTATTGTTGAGCTGACGGTTTTTGAAGACCTCGTGTTCCGTAGAATAAATATGTTATTAAAATTGGAGGAAAGAAGTTCTACTTCGTGTGACTCATTTACTCTAGTGATTCATTTACTCTCACCTGCTGCTATTGCAAGAAAATGGCACTAGCCAGTTTTGGCACGAAATAAGCTAGACTCCGCCTGTGCTTACGGTCGTATCAGAAACAAGTCGCGCAGGAAACTTAATTTTCATGCACTCATTTGACAGGAAAAGTATCACTGCATATATCCTTGCAATTTTCAAAACCTGAGGAGTAATGTTGTATGGGAAATCAAAGATAGATTACTGCTAAGTTAATTTCGCGCTTTCTGTTCATCACAAATAATGCGAAGCCTCAGACTACATCTGTGAAGTCACGATTTCTATGAGCAGGTCTAGAAACGAAGGAGCCATTAGGATAGACACATATAGACAATATTAAAATGATATCGTGATAGTCGAAGGCTCATGCGATCGCTATAGGTACATCGTTAGCCACGTTGAAATACGTAAAGATGAAATATGTTAAAACCAGTATAGATCTTTCGCCATCGTACATGATAAGACAATAATTGGCAAGTGCAAATCTGAATGTGAATCCAACGATGCAAAATAAAGTGTAGAAATGAACGGTTGTTCACTGATAAGAATGTCACGTCTGTGACGAAATTTTAGACCATAACAAAAGCACGAAGTTATCATCTTGCCTACCCACCAAAAAATTTTTCCAACCCGGTGCTTGCTGAGAGAGCTGAAAAATTAACTTCTTGTCTCTCCAGCTTGGCAGAGTGTGAGAACTGGAATCGTTGAAAACTTGCGGGTATTCGCTTAGAGCGGCCAGGGAGAACACGGGAGCTAAGCTGGTCATCGACGAGCTTTCATCGACCATAGATACTTCAAATATTTTTATCCTGTGATCATTGCTGGCACTTGAACTCTTAGGTGCAGTGCGTTGAGACTTGTCGCCCAAAACATACTGAAATCGAAGAGATGGGCCTTCGCCCTCTTCTGAAATAGAGCAACAAAAACACCATTTAAAAATTGCTTCCGAAAACAGAGCTGCTAACTATTATTCGTTATGAAAACAACCACAAAAATTGGTTAATATATGCTAAAGCAATTTCTAGTGGTCGTACTCGGAGTTCGCACTGATTTGATAGTTTTCACATTAACTAACTCTCTGAATATTTTTTAACTCACCCATAATGCCGCACATATCCGTTTACCCATTATAACAATTTGTAATGTTTTTGTTCAAAACCCCACCGTGATTAATTAAATGCGTCACGATGTTAAGTTTTAAGTGGAAATTCGTAACGAGAATGAAACATTCAATTCAGCGCATTGGCCGCATTTGTTCCGATCTGTGTAGCCACACGATCTGTCGATGCAAAAATAGTCGATCTTGCACATATTTGTGTGATTTTTTCTGTGCATCGTGTGAATGGAACGCTCGCATTTTGCGCAACAAATAAACGCTGAATTGACAGTTCAAATAATGCTTGAATTTCCCACTTGTGGAATGAGGCTGCTGGTGCCGTTTTTTTAATGAGGAGACTTATAGTGCTTTGATCTCTCAGCAAAATGAATGTCTATTCGGAATTAAGTCGATCGTTATTGACTCAGCATTTGTCTTTGTGGGAAATTCTTGAATGATAATGAGAAATCTGCTTCTGGTTTGACAATTAATTGATTAACTTAAAATTCAAGGGAAATTTATTCGTCATTGACTAAAAAATAGCATTTGGAAAATGATCACTCTGACACTGTATGCGTTTCTAATTTTGCTTCATTCACATCCTACTTTATGCGCGTTTAGCCACACTACGAGCGCTTTTATGTGTTCATAGGCAAGCGGGGTAAGGGGGGCATAGTGCGTAAGTACCCGATGTTGACTTGTGACATGAAAGTAGGCATGCTATCTTCTTTTACGATGGCATGCGCCGCATATTTAAGAACCACTGCTCACAATTAACTGCGAAAAAATTGCAACAATACTCCTAGCAAATTAATACAGACACTACAAGCGCTGTTATACAAAAAGCCCAATCGAAAAGACATCAAGGTTAATGGAAATAAACGGACTATAATATTAAGATTTGAACTGATTTCCTATTTCATCTTTATCCTCATAACTGGAGGTTGTCAAACATCGTTTGATGACCCTGATCAGAGCCTCCCCTAACTCATCCATGAAAGACCATTATCTCAACATGGGTCATGATGCTTTGAAGAGTAATTTTAAAACTTGCTTTTCATTTTAAGATGGAAAAAGTTTTATTACTCGAAACCGTCTCATTTCATTCATGTTAAACTTTATAAAATCAGAAAATGCTCAGCACAGTTAACCTATGCCCAGCAGTTTGAGATGGAAATCAGCGAGTGCTGATGACTGGCACAACGAGAGGCTGGAGTATGCGGGAGCTGAAGTCGGAGCGGAGGCAACAAATCCAAATTTTCGGCAGTTGTCCTCCATAGCAACGGGTGAGATGAACTCGGCTTCCCATCCTCCTAACCCAACCTGAACAAACAAATTTCCTTCGATGACCTGCTCGTGGTTACAATGTTTTGCGTTCAGTGCAATGAATCAAATCAGAAAAAATGGAAGTATTGATGAATATCAGCTTGAGCTTTTTGAATATCGCGGATGTCAGAAGCCTGCTACCCTACAAAATGTATCACAAAAGTCGACTCCTGGATGGAAAGAATTAGCATTGGTACCCGTAAATAAGATTCAATTGATTTTAATGAATCTTTATGCAAAAAAATTCTATACAATTGAATATTAGGCGATTAGACTTACAGATGGTAGAGAATTTTGCATTCCTTTGCTCATTTTTCATTAACCTGACTTATTTACACTCAACCATGTAAATAAAATAGTTCAACATTTGTAAAAATTTCACTGTACTAATACCGTAAATTTATTCCCGTATTATCCAAAAAAAATTCATCTCTGTATTTCACTGTCTTCAGAATCCCTTATGAATAAGTTCGGAGTCAAGCTGAAATGAGTAAAATCCCCCTTCCCACCTTTGCCTTGTGGCGCAGCGCAGTGTTGTCACCGCCAGCAGCCTCGCTCAGAGGTGCGTGGTAGCTCAACATGATCATGGGCTCTGTAATCTGAGCCACCAAAATTTATTGAATTTGGAGTTCGCTATATCCTATTCGCAAAAGAGGAGCGTCTTTCTTGCGATTGTAATCTAATAAAATTGTTTGGTAAACTTTCAAACATTTTTCAGAGATGGGAACTTTTCAACGCATAGTTAAAATAACGCGACCTGCAGTTAAAGAATAATTTACATGCCGCTTTCCGCGAGGAGCTCACACCCACCACAAACCGTGTGAAAAGTTCGTGTGTTCTTAACATGCGCTCTCACTAGAGTACGTGCAATCGCCGCAGCACCTACGTCATTGAGATCACGTAACACTCTTCAGAACAAATGTGGTAAAGTATTTCAGAACACGAGAACCGTCCAACGCAAGAGAAGATTAAAAAAAAGAACAAGCGTAGCTTTGAATATTCAATTGAAAACAAACGTTTCATACTGAATTCATTTTCTGTGTTCAGAAAATATCAATTCAAATAAAATTTCGTTGAGACATTTCTACAAAATAGGCCTTTAGGAATTAATAAATTTAAATTTAATATAAGAAAATGAAATTAAGAAAATCGTAACATCAACAAACAATCGATAGTTTCATAACTACGTCATTATTCATTTTGTCACCAATTTAAAATTGTTTAAATTCAATTGATCAATTTAAAATTATACTAAGATTCGCAATTTAGAGAGGAAATGAGGAACCAGCTGAATCTAAGATATTAAAAATAACCATCCCTAAAGCAATAATTCTTCTTTTATATATTTCAGAAATGTTGCGAAAAAAATTCATAACATTTTATTGAATCAAGACTGATTAACCCATGCTGAAATAACTTATTTACGAGAGCATCTTCATGGATGTTGAAAAAATTCCCAACTCCTTGATACATGTTACGTAGAAATGGAAAAAAATTGAAATGAAAGAAGATAATCCAATATTATAGCTAAGCTCATGACTGCTACTAAATTAAAGCTTTTTCTATATTTAATTTTAGCTTAGGGCGGCGTCAGCTAGAATAAATAGAAGATTTTTGATAAGTCAGTATTAAAATTTAATTGCTGCAAGTATATTATATCTAATCATTAAAAAATGATGTAATTATTAATTCATTCTTTAATTAAACAACAAAAACTTTTCCCACAGTAACGTGCAATATTATTTCTAAATAAGCAACGCTTGTGACAACCACCAGCGATTACCAGCAAGCACTGCGCTTCACTAATTTGTGGAGTATTTTCAAAATGAAAGTTTTTTTCATTTATGCTAAATCTGGTCAGAGCCTCCCCTAACTCATGTGTGAAAGACCATTGTCTCAACGAGGGTCATGATGTTTAGATAGGTAATTTAAATACTTTAAATTCGGTCCCCATGCGAATAAAATACATTTTATCTTGTCGCAAGACAGTCTCTGTACCACAATCAAGCTGTATCTAATGGACACGGTAAAGATTATTCTTGGTATACATTTATGAGCGAGCGCCAGGATTGAGGACTGGGCTTTATGATATGGGTCATAAAAGATAAACCACGCCCTCGCTCAGCGTCATCGGAACGGCCTCCTCAAAAGATTAGATTAGATTATTAGTTAGTTTAAGCCTCCCTATCCGCTACAAAGGCGATCCAAAGAGAGGAAGGAGGAAGGCACCATTTAGTATGGAGTTTAGGGAACGTGGAATCTATGCAGAAAGGGCATAGAAACAGTAAGATGAGAAAGAAGTTTATGAAACAAGATCAAAGTTGAAGAAGAAAGTAGTAGGTGTTGAAAAAACAGGACAGAAGTGAACCGAAAAAAGATGGTCCGTAACAGAACAAAAACCTATGTTATTTCAACAAAAAGGAAGCCTACCTAACCCTCAGCTCGGGCCCTCACATATTCCCCCTGGGAGCGTTAATTCCCATAGATACAACAGTTGTATCCCCCTGAGGGGCGGCCTCCTCAAAAACTATTGCTATCTTATCACCTGTTTTAAAATTAATTGAGAGGGAACATGGTGTCTTTCCTTTCGATCATCTTTAATGAAAAACCTAGAGGTCACTGCGGCGGCCACCAAACCTGAGTGACCGCTCAGATCGCGCTCTGTCTCCCCCCCCCCCTCTCTCTTGCCTCGCTTTTGAGTTCCATGAACAGACACAACATGAAGTGGAGTCACTTATGATGTCAACATTAGACAGAGAAGGCGGAGAAGTGGCTGTAGAGAGTCAAGTGGATTGTAAAATTACATTTTGAAATGCTCTCCAGTACTTGAGTGAAACTACTTATCTCAAGATTCCTGACAACCAAATTTATTTGGGATTGATTTCTGGATTCAGTTTTCTGGGTCAACTTCCGTGAGTTCAACTGCTCGTGAGAGTTGTTTTTCATCATCACCAACTATTGATAAGATTGACATATTTAACAGTGGAACTGATTCTAGAGCGGCCTAAAGCGAGGGTTGCAGTTTTGCTGTGTAGTAGTTGAACGTTTTTTATGTTGAATGTTGGGTGCCCCACACGTGCTCTCCCACCTCTTCCGCGATTGCCTCATCGTCCACCAGTAAATTCCTAAATTGTTCTTATGTATTTTTTATTAACCTCACAATTCATACGAACTACAAACAGGAACGCGCACTTTGAAAACCCGGCTAGGGCTATCAAGTTGTTGATTGCTTGACGAAGTAAGAGCTGGATGTAAAGGCTACCGACTACGCGTCAACATTCAGGAGTTAATTAATAATACACCTTAAAGGTCATTCCTCAAAATTCAAGACTTCAGTCCCTAGCGGCAGCAACGTACACTTTCCTTAATTTAAATCCCATTTAACAGCACTGATGATGGAATCAGAGATTCCGAAACGTTTGCTATTAAAAGAAAGTTGCCTTTTTGGTTCTTCTCTTTATTTTGCGTGTTAGATTTCCTAAAAATCGCCCTTTCATTTCTATTAAATCCCATTAAATGAGAAAACATTTTTCAAATAGTCTTGCCTCCATAAATATCATCTCACATCACCTCACCTAACATTTGGCCCAATGTGTGGCTCTGTATCCTTGGTAATATTGGCATCGATTTCCTCGCATTTTTGAAGGGCAGCATTAGAGCGAGTAAATAATATGTTCTCAAGCTGGGTTTCTTTCTAACATGGAATAAGGGCCCAACGCCCCACGCAGTGTCGCAATACATTTACCTGGCCGACTCTGAAGCTGAGGCGAGCGAGGTGGTACGACAGAGCAAGCAGTACCTGCTCTGACTCCTGCTCTCTCAAGTCGAACACGGCTTCTAAATAGCGCTCTGCTGTAGAAGACTGGATCGCAATCGACCGAGGCTGGATGAAAAATGATCATTATATTGCCTGAATTCCATGTAAAAAATTTCTTCGTTTATGAATGAAGCATTCTTGTAGTTAATCATACAGAAATGAAATTTTCATTTCAAAATTTTTTTACGTGGGTGACAGGTATATTTAAACAATTTCATAACATCTGCAAGGTTGATTTCTTTACTACGCAGTTATGTTACATTCAAAACAGAACAGCAATGCTAACATTACAGTCAGTGATATAGTTCAGTAAAAGACTTTTAAGCGTGTTAATAAGAGATCTTTAAATGCACACTTCAATTTCAATAACTGTTTTACTTTAAATGGTAAATGATGGAACAATATAGACATTTCACTTGAATTGTGAATATTTGAAATAATTTTTAATCTCCTATGGTTGATATTTTATGTATAGTGTAACGTAAAATATGAAACGCTTTTCAGATGAGACTGTAGATTTGAAATTTTTTCAACACATGTTGCCCATTTTCTTATTCGGATGGAATAATTTTAGACAAAAAAAATGTGTTTATCAAGCCTTGCCCAAATTTAACAAAATTAAATGAACATCAGCAGCCAGTTCATAATTTGCTCCCATGTATATTTTGAAGCGAAACATATTCAAGTCGGGCTATTGACACTCAATCCTAGAGACACTTTGAACAGCTTGTCTGAAAAAAGGGATATTTTTCTGTATTTTCATCAAGATTTGAATTGCCCGCTTCAGATCCCATTCTGAAACCAGCATGAGAAGAATGATAATTATATACCGTAAAATATACGAGACCCTACTCAATGTCTCAGAACGCAACTCACCCTCTGCAGCAGATGATAGTGCACGGATAATGATCCTGAAGACTCGGTGCCTATTCTTTGCGCGTGAAACTCGATTTTCATCAATAGTTGACCAGGAGCATCATGAGGTTCACCAACTGCAGGGACGAGTCGACTTCTGGTCAAGTTTAATTGAACTAAAGGCGCTAACTCTTCTCTGTAAGGGACCGGGAGTGAAGTGTCTGATAGCGGATGTTCTCCTCGCACGTGGATGTCAAAGTCAGAAAGCGACAGTAGTTTTTTTGATTGGTTGGCGAGAGGAAAAATCAGGGGATCGAATATTTCCACATCATCAGCGTTGGTCGCAACAACTTCTTCAATCACTCTTTCGAATCGTCGGATTGACGGCGATTTATGTTGAATTTCGCTGTAGCGATTGTTTGCGATGGCATTTAATTCATCATTTTTGGGAGAATTTTCAATCTTTCTATGAGGACGATGCTCAAATGAATATTGGGGAATTTGACTTCTTCCTCCAAGTGCATGTCTTCTTTCTCGAGAAACGTTTGTTATTTCAACTGCTGTGAAGTTATTGTGTTTCATTACTTGAGGGTGATGAACGGAGAAGTCTATCGACACACCAGAATTATCCATCTTCGAGATGACTTCAGTGACGTAGGTATCTCTCTCAGTTTCAAATGTTATTCCTGTAGAAAATAACATCTCTTTAGCATCTGCAACACAAAATTACTGAACAGAACATGGAAATGTATAACAAATATTCGCACTTCATTTTTACATAAATAATAGTGTTTCTTAACGTGCCTTTCCACGAAATAATTCCCCATCAATGCTTGGACACTTATTTTTGTGCACTTTTTATGATTTTGAGATACGTAAAAGGCTTATATTGTAAATAATATGCACTCGTATTTAGCTTGACTCAATTATATTATAAATAGCAGATGCATTATGTAATCAGGAACAGGATGCTTGATACTACAACAATGTTTCAATAAATCACAAGCCTACATAAGCTAAATCTGCTCGACAGATAACCTACCAAGTTATACCCAGAAAATTACAGTCACATCCCGGAAATTGAGCGCCTACGCACACCACAACCAGCCAAGCTGCTGTGCTGATGCAGCCTGAAATGAGGCGCAGTTGATGCGACGCACAGGCCACTTACGAGTGAGGCGGGCCGGTCCCTGGCTGCGGGATGACGCGCCGAGCTTCAGTGTGCGGGGAACCGGCTCTTCGCCCGCTGAGCCGCTCTGCCCCCACACCAAACACAACCAACAGTTAGTGTATGCTGCTCTACTGAGTTATTTGAAAAGTGTGGCTGATTTGAGCCAGCGTTTTGAGGGAAAATCGACTAGTCAACGAAGCAGGTCCTCATGGGACTGAAATATCTATCACCCTGTCAGCAGATTATTCAGATGTTTAATTTCGGGAACTTTCTTTGGCGTTTCGTAAATTTTTATTTCGTCATCGTGAACTTTACTATTTAAGGTTATTTTTCTATATTCAAAAGAGTTCAGCTACTAAGAAAGACTTGTTTATTTTCTCATGAAACAAATTTTTAACATCAGTTGTGATTTTGCATCGCATCTTCCCTTCATATTGTAATGACGTAGCGAATAGGAGGGAGTCGGTATGGCCAGACGTGCTCTACAGAGAAAAGTGGCGAATCACAAAGAGATCAGTGTTCGAACATGTCAGTATGGGATCGGGCAGAATCTTGTAATATATTACATGATTGTAATCAGTTCGCAATACTTTTACACGCATCAAAAATTTTAGAATCATCATCGTTCATCATCAATCATCGTTCTATAAAATTTTTGAATTATCGTTCATTTTTAAAACCCAACCATTCCTCAGTAATTAACAAAATACATCGCGTCTAAATATTGCTTGGTCATAGTATTTTTATGTTTTCTTATACGTTCTCCTCAAGAAATTCTTAATTTTAGTAAATGGGGAAGTTTAATTTCATTATTTTTCTCCTTTTTGAGAATTTTCCTCTGCTGAAGATGGGTGATAAGTTGATAACCCGAAACGTTCCTTTATTAAACGGCTTTCAACTATTTTATCCTAGTCCATTCCTTTGCACTAAATCCGTGAGTAGAAGTCATAATTTAACAACTATAATTGCAAAACACTTGCAGCGAATTTCCGCAAGGAGAGCGAAAATCTTTTCTCTGAGACCGATCTAGTAGCCTTGAAGACCATCTCGTACGGACGCCCTTGGACCAACGTTCCTGCACTCACTCCTTCAGTCTCCTTCTTCATTTCTATGAGAATGTCCGATATCTTCTGGAAATAAGTGTCCTCTGTAAAGTAAAACAGTGAACGTGCTCAGAGACCAACATAGTGTTGCAGTGGTAAAATTTATGTTCGTCATTGAGGATCAGAAACAAACATCACTACCTCAAAAATTAGGGAGGAATGCTTATGCTTTACTTTTGAATATGCAAATATCTTCGTAAGCATACGTTGTATTTTCAATTTAATTTATAATTGAATTAAATAAAGCTAACTGAAGTATTGCATTCCGTGAAAAGTTCATATTTGCTCAATGCATGTCTGAAACTCATCAACTAATTAGACTTGATGAGAAAACAATCAGATGTGATTCTAGATAAACCAACAATGAAGGAACCTCGTACAGTAATGTTGAATTACGAGTGGTAAATAATATTAAATCGATGGCAGTTACTTCGAGCACTACTGATGCTCGTGATTGAGAAGTAGCAAACAAAAGTGAACTGCCTTGTACCAACTAGGCTGCTAATTTTATTTACTCAGTTTTTCGTACATGACGACATTGAAACTTTTATGTACTTGAGCTAATGCTAAAGCACTTTGCGCACCGTGTGTGTAAATCTTCTTATTTTTCAGTAGAACAAGAATAGCTTTATTTCGAGGTATCATACCGAGAAATTTAATAACTAGAAGAAATCCTTATCATTTCCGTAATAAGTTCTATTTGTAAGATTGTCTATTACAGGATCTTGAAATGTTTAATATTTCAAATTGCACTTCGAAGAAAAAGATAGTGGTTAGATGAAATTTATTAGATTATCAGTTAGTTTAAGCCTCCCTACCCACAGCGAAGTGTTCACAAGAGAGGGAGGAGGAAAGCTCAATTTAGGATGGAATTGAGAGAACGAGGAATCTGTACACTAGTTGTGTCCTTTCACTCTCCGTATTAAAGCAGCAAGGTTAAAAAAATTAAAAAGGAAAAAGTAAGTTGAGAAAAAATTGTGTGAAACTAGGTAAAATTCGAAGAAAGAAGTATTAGGTGCTGAAAAACAGACAGCAGTAAACCGAAAAAAGATGGTCGGTAACAAAATCTAACACTGTTTTTTTTTTAAATGGCCTACATAATTTTCAGACCAAGATATTTATTGATTATGTAAAGAATTTCATTTGCCAAAATGAGATTTATTTGTTCTCCTCACCATAATCCATTTTAACATCAACCGAAATCCGAATGCGAGATCGCTCCTCAGGAGACATCGTGTTGGAGGTGCCGATCAGAAACTTCGGCGTTTCTGACTCGTGCGACGAGGGAATTTTGGGGCTGAGATTTACAATTCCGTGAAAATTTATTTGCCGGTCCCTCCATTCTACACGACCCTGTGTGTCTACGCTTCGGTCCTCCAGGCCTGAAGAGATCCCAAGCAAAGTGCCCAACACGGTCAGGGCATCCGGTGTCTCGATGACGAAGTCAATGGACTGCAAAATAGACAAATAGGCGCTGTGACAGAGAAGCCAAAGCCAGGTGCGCATATGAAATGTAAAGGTCATACACACACACCACAAGTCATAGCAACCTATACTCGACAACACGGTTTTTTCGTCTAACGCATAAAATTTAACAAGAGAGAAAGATGTCAAGAATTATACTGGGCATTCGAGGAGAAAGGTGATACAGTAGGTAGTTTACCATCCTTTGATTCAAGATTTAACTTCAATAGAATTCGTGAGTATAAGGTACACATCCGTATGTTTTGATCTTGGGATCAAATTTGATTTGTAAATATTTATAAATGTATTGTCTTTACAACTTGTAATAGAATGGCCACTACGCCTTACGTGAAGTCTATTTACAAGTACGGAAAATATAGATTAGTCGTTAGATTAGTCGTTAGTTTTAGCCTCCCTACCCGCAGCAACAAATGCGATCCAAAGAGAGGAAGGAGGAAGGCACCATTTAGTATGGAGTTAAGAAAGTGCGGAATCTATGCAGAAAGGGCATAGAAACAGAAAGTTGTGAAAGAAGATTATGAAACAAGATCAAAGTGGAAGAAGAAAGTAGTAGGTGCCGAAAAACAGGACAGCAGTGAACCGAAAAAACGTGGTCCTTAACATAACAAAACATTTTATTTCAACAAAAAAGAAAGCTTACCTAACTCTCAGCTCGGGCCCTCACATTGTCCCCCTGGGAGCGCTAATTCCCATAGATACAATAATTGCATCCCCCTGAGGGGGACGGAAAATATAATTAAATGAAAAACGCACACAAATATTTAATTGATCCATGCATCTGCGTAATATTAAACGCAAGTGGAACATTTTTTTGCAAAAAAATTAGGGAATTAAGATGTAGAATTTAATCCAGGCAAGCAAACTAATTAATGAGTAAAAGTGATGCCTCAAACAATCTTTTCACAGATGGTTATCACTGGTTGCTTTTGTGAAAGGGTAAAATTACCTGCTATCATCCGGCATCTTGCATTAGTACAACATCTTATCTTAGGACTATGGCATTTTTCCAGCGCTTGAACACATGTAAGTAGAATAATTTGAGAGATTAGTATTCGATATAACCTTATCAGTACAATAACAGTTCTAGGTGTCGTTAGAATAAATTTAGTTACGGCAACATAACACCACGAAATGGACATGCGATCAATTTAATGGCCACTTGAGACGTTCAGGAAAACATTTTTTACCTGGGATTCAAAGAATGGAACAACATTATTCGAATTCATCTTAAAAATAATAACTATTGAACCTGCGTTAAATTTCTTGCGGTCTGACCTGCATTTTACAAAAACCCGTAAGAGGTACGTATCTTTACCACGCAGATCAAAAGCGTCTCATGCCAAAGCATGCCTCTCAGTAGGCGATTTTATCATTCCACCCAAATTTCTCTGGAACAAATCATAATCACATTTATCCCTTTCAAGTACCTTTTTTAATCCATTCATTGTAATTTTTTCTATTTTTCCCCTATTGAATATGCGTATCTCTTCTGACAACATAAGTCCGCATTGAAAATACTGTGATACATGAAAGCTATGGAACAGCGGTTCTTAACCTTTTTACTCACACGCTCCTCTTAAGAATTGTCAAAGGAAATTGTGTGCAGATGGACTGGTAAATAGGAGCTCACAACAAAGAACATTGTAAATAGGTCCTCAAACATATTCAACAGTGAAAGTTACTCTTTTGTCGAAAACATTATTGGGAAAAATCAGGCTTTACTGCGGAGGCTTGCGCCCCCCCAGGTTAGTTAAGAACCACTGCCATGAAACATCCTTCTTATATGGTCACCAAGTCACTCGGGTAAGTGGGACCAGAAGGCCCGAGTTAAAGAAACGTAGTGCCATGGCTCTTAACTTAAATGTATGTTATTCCGATGCTGTTCTAGTTTATAATGTGAGCAGATCGCATGCTAGTCTCTGATGCTATTTACGTACTATTAAATCATGGATACCTGCAATACTTTTTACACTTGCAGTACTTCACACTTATCGTAGCATTGCAGTACTTCTGCATCAGTACATAACAACATAAATCACTATCACACCAGCTCACGTGCTCAGTCAGAGACGCGATGACACCAAAGAAAGAACGGCGGAGGATCAGCTGCTGCCGGTCGTACTGTTCGAGCAGGTCGCTCGCGCTTAGTTGCAACGCGCCAACGTCGTCCTCCAGTCTCGTCAGAAGTCTAAGTTGAGCCGAGATGTGTTCAGGTCTTGATTTACAGTTATACTTCGTTACTTTCAGCATACTACACTGAAGATATATTACTGAAGTCACGATCAGAGAGTCAAAACTTAAGCGACTGTCCTGGTTGGCTATCAGTATCATGGCAACGCGTTCAAAAACGAAAAAACCAGAATGCATTCATGTTTGTACGAGTAGATATTTAAATTATTATAAATAAAGAATATTCGATCATTTAATGTACTCATGTCACTTGATGAGAACTACATATTCCAGAGAGTAAATTTTGTTATATTTACCGGGAGTCTGGGGAATATCGTTTAAGTTACAATATGCATAAATCTCAAAAATTCAGGGATTAATTTTCAACAAGGAGAGAAAAACTTGTGACCAACTTGACAAAATGTTCATTGAAACAAAAATGAGAGAAGTAACACTGAGATTCAATGATAGCGTAGACACACAAAAACACATGAATTTACCGTGGCCGAGTGGTTAACAACGAGCCCTTCACGGGAAGGTGTCAGCAGTTCGAATCCCGCCAGTGCCACCCGGTGATTTCTCCCCATTGGGAAAAGGGAGAACTCAGCCACAATTCCCCACTCTACTTAGGTGTCGGAAATAGGTGCTGGCTTGACCGGGGGTAACCGTCATTGCGTCCTGGCGTTAGTTATGATGTATTTGAGTAAACGATGTACAAGATAATATGAATCAGGCTTGATTGATTGGAATAAAGGATCCACTTTTTCAAAATATGGCACCTGTAGGTGTACCGCCAGTCAGGCAACTGCCTGCCCTGGGCCACCTCGACGCCGAGGTCAGGCTGCTGGCGGTCTGGGATGACCCACGCCCGCACGAGGTAGCCGCTGGGGTCCTGCAAGGCAGGGCTCGACACTCGCAGGTCCAGCGAGTGGCCGGGGTGAAACGCTCTGAAATGAACACTCAGGAGCTGTAGTGCAGTTGACATAGAGTAAAAAAAAACGAGCAGGTTTCTCATATTAAATGAGAAGAAAGGTGGTATTTTACAGAAAACAGCAAACAATAACTATGTTAAGTTCACAAGTTCCACCCTTCCTTCCATTTGATTTCGAAGTGTGGGCAATGAAAAATGGCTTACGTGAATAATTCATCATCTGCATCAAATGATTAGCGAGTAACAGGCATAGGAATTTTTTTTAAATTTGACCCTTTATGGATGACAACGATTAATTATCCTTGTGGGATAATTATTCGTTTAATAAAACACAGGAAAAAATTTGCTTGCATTCGAAAACTTCATCATGAAAATTCTGCTAAACTATGAAACAGTGATTGGTTTTGCCTTGAACTGATGAAGTAAAGGCCTAGCACTCAAATAATAGGCCCAGGCGACCAAAACATTATCCCAAGAGAATGAACCTATCAATTAAATATGAAACCAATGATCCCCTACTTTCATTTTAAGTAATTTTTCTTATGTGATCGTAGTTCTCTCTAAAACACAGTTGGGCAGAAAGATGCAAGCGTAACTACAGACATCTCAATATCATGTCATTAAAACTTTTTTTCGTGTTATAATGAGCAAAGCTTTCACTTCACAGGTGGTTCTTGGTTCGATACTTCAAGATGTCACGAAAAATTTAAGAGCACACAGCTTCTATAAAGATCGTAGTAAACGGGAGATGCGGGTTGGAGAGGTTCTAAGAGAACCTTTTTCATTCTAGCCTTGAACTCTCATTCACCCTTAGGTTAAATGCTATTGTAATTGTGAGAGGGACGCAAAATATATCGATCAGTAAAGGAAAAACACAGATGGAACACTAACGCGACGTGAGCGATGACGTTGGCAGTGAAGTGCTGCAGCACGACAGCCAGCCGCCCCTCCAGCGAGCTCGGACTCGTCCTCTCGATGCCCAGGGCCACGGAGCTGCTGCTCATGCCGGAGCCTACGGCCGCCGCCTCAAAGCTGTACTGGTCCTGGTTAAGAGCCAAATGTTCGTTCCAATGAAAAAATAAAAATGTAAAATTGTAAATTAACTAAGTTTTCCTTCCTTACTTATGATAAAAAAGTTGAGAACGTACAAATGCAATTTTTCTCGCTACTTCGATAATCAGTATAATCTAAGTGGGCCCCAATGCTCTATCATTATTGTATTTTCTTAAATACGCACAAAAAATGCCATGAAGTTTACAGTTCACTGTGAAGCGACTAGGTGGGTTCCTATGACAGCGTAACAAATTTTAATTCATGGAGAATGCGAGAAATGAAGGGAAGAAAAATCAATAGTTGTCAGCATTGGCTCTATTTTCCATGATTATTTTGTTACTAAATATCTGCGATAGAAACAAATTGGACTTTGTAAAAGTTCAATGACCTGTTCCAGATCGTGGAAGACCAAGGCCTTATACACTCAAATGAGAGGGTAGAGAATGCTCTTCAGAAATCTCACACGACAGATAATATTATAGATTTGTTTCAGTTTCGCTAACCACAACAAAAATGTTCAAAGAGAGGAAGGATGCAGGCACCATTTAGGGGTTCCTAAACGGCCTCTTCACCGCATGCCCAGCTCCCATAACACTTTCCCTGAAAATTTCTTTCACACAGTTTCTCACGTAAAGAGATGTATGCTATGGAGCATCATCCAAGTTATTTCTGTTTGTCTTTTTCTATGCTAAAGTGACGCAAGGATAAAATTGAGTGAAATTTTTTCGCCCGCCATGTATGGCACGAGGAAGAATTAATGCGCTAGCACTTGCTAGCTCTGAAATTACAGGTAAGCCTTTGACGTGCGGCCCTGTAAGAAATCATTTAGTGCTACGTTTTTGAGAATATTCTGGAAGACGCTCTGCCATAGCTCCTACAGTTCCTACTCTGAGAGGACCGAGGACACCTTGGAAGCTCTAATTCCATAAATACAATAGTTGTATCCCATTGAGGGGAAATCGACGATTTTCCACAAGAATGAGTACCATTTGAAATCAATTTTCTCATTGAGTACTAAATTATTTACAAGATCTACGTTCGCCTAAATCTTTGGTGTCAACCATCTCCGAATAATGTCCAACCTTAATTCAGAAAAAATTATAGGAGGTTCAGTAATAAATACATGTAAATCGTCATGTCGTTATGTTTTCCCAATATATTTCTAATAGGTCGATTCTTGGGGAATCTCACGCGTAAGATAAAAAAAACAACGTAAAAATTTACATTGTAATTTTTTATTTTATTGAAAACGTTTCAGAATGTTAGAATTCCATCTTCAGTACTGAAAAACATACAAAAAGGTCAAAAAAGGTTAAAACTTAAAATTTAGAAAAGTTCATAAAAGTTCAAAATATATGCTAACGAACATCTATGAAACTTGAGTTCTACTTCTCATTCAACTGCAGTAAAAAACATCATTCTCATTGGCCCACTTACCCACCCTTTTACCACTACATACATTCAAACATTTGCACATGGGTACCTAACATAAACAGACGCGCGCAAACACACTCCACATACATACATGCATACATACAGACATACATACATACACACAGAAATATGTCAATAGGTTGACGCAATATTCAGTTTGACCGCACTCAAGTCTTTATTTAAGTCAGGCTTATGGGTAGATATAAATAAAAATTTTAAAATACGAAGTTCTTCTTCGTTGTTTGTGGTACACAGAGTAGAGAAATTATTTGTTCTGAAATGATGATTAAATTGCTGACAATGATCTCGGATTGCTGAATGAGAATGAGAGGAAAGTGTGCGACCGGTTCCATGGGAAATTCCTGAGTGTTGGCTGTGTCTAATAAATTGTTGAAGTTTAGTACTACCAACATAAGTCCGCATGCAGCAGTCACACTTATAAAAATAAACACATCCACTCCACAGGTACACTTCCAGACTTTCTTTCCTCCTAAAATATCAAACGATTTTAAAACCATTTCCATAAAACACTCTGACGTCAACTGAAGTGAAAACCTACTAACCAGAGCTACATCTTTTTTTTTCAGTTCCGAGTTCATATAACCCAATAAAGGGAGTTCTACATGCAATTTCTGTTTTGCTACGGTCAAGGTGACAGGAGAGGGACAGTATTTTCTATCTAGAAACTTTCGGACGGAATTTTCAGCGATAAATTTAGGATATATATTGTTAATCAATAATGTTCTAATAAATTCTACTTCACGATGGAATATTTATAAGCTACTAGATATACGATATGCACGGTGAAGTAATGCATTGTGCAAGATCTGATTTATCCCTTATAAATACAACTGAAATAGTTCGTACTTAAGCCAGTAAATGTTGATCTCCTGTAGACAGAGGTAATGAGCCTGGAGTTTGACTTTTTCACGAGTTCATCTAAGAAAGGGATTTAGCCAATTTGTTCTATTTCCATGGTAAATCTAATTTTAGGATGGGATGCATTGATATATTCATGAAAACTAGTAGCTTCATTTTGAGAACGGAACAAAACAAACGTATCATTCAAATATCTACTGTAGAATAAGGCCTTAAATTCTGCAGGGCAGTGGGCCAAAAAATTCTTCTCTAAGATAGCCAGGAACGAGTTTGCTAAGAGGGAAGACACGATTGAGCCCATTGCTAGACCGTCAATTTGTTGGTAAGTTTTCCCTTTGAAAATAAAAAAATGTGTTTTCCCATTGGCACACATGTACGTGTCGGCTGTTCGTAGTCAGATCTGCATGAAAGCCCCACAAATTAAGAAAATGTTGGGCAAAAATGAGAGCACAACTCTAACTGTGCGATCAGCAATGCTTTCGCAGAGGAGCGTACACAGCTAATATGTCATGCGTGAAAACAATGTTTGTTTTAAATACCATTCATATAATATAACTTAGTGATTCATTTAATATTTGTAATTCCAGTGTAGTCCTTTATTCTGATGAGTACAAATAGGGAAAATAGCATACTTCCATGACCAAGGCAAGTCAGCTAAATTCCGGTACTTCACATTTTCTTCGCAAAAATTGCTAGCTGACATGTGTTTGACGTGTGCTTTTCATTACTGTAGTGTGCATTGGATTTCAAACTGAACTTCCCCTCCAAAGTCCTCTTAATGGCTGAAACACAATAACTCACGCTTGGTATTTCCAGGGAACAGAAGCACACTATCAAGCCTTACCACGGATTTAGTATTTTCCCTACTGTTTCCTACCTGATCAGGAAGCCATGCAGTTTTCAAAACGTAGTGGTGCTGATTATTGATGCTCAGTCGGCCATTCATTCGCTGGTTCATGACGATGTCGTCTTCGACTTCCTGTCGGGGTGCGCATCAATACAAAATGAAAGATTTACTTAAATTATTGTGTTCGCATTGACACCTTCTAGCATTTGTTATTAAAAAGATGCCTAATTGAACGTTATCGGACTCATAATTTAAAATCTATGATCTGAAAATAGTTGGCAGTATAAGTACGAATGTCCACTGAATTGTAAAGAAAAGCTGAAGTATTTATGCCAAAACTTGACAGCCGTACAAGTGGATAGGAAGCGCAGGGCTTAGCGAAGCGAAAGTGATAGCGTGCACTTCATCCATCGCCTCCGGCACCGCCCTTTAGGAGGGTGCCAGACATTCTTCCTTTCATTTTGCCTCAATGCTATTCGTAGAAAAGTGCTCATTATAATATGTACAGCAATACGTGCGCAAATGGGAGCATTTCTGCTATCCCGAAGAAAATTCAGTGTTAATTTCATGAATCAAAAAAGAGTTGTGAATGAAACGGCAACAAATTTACTCCTTACTGAGTTAATCTTGAGGGCGGCGTCTAAGGCAGTGAAATGAAGGGCACCAGGTCGCTGAAGGTGAGCGCTGAGGCTGAAATAGCGAGCAAGGGAAGTCAAGGTGACAGGAGCTACCCACTTGCTCTCCAGCGCGCCCCTCACGTCGCCCCATGAGACGCTGCAGTCCACGCTGCCGCTCCGACCCTCAACCGAGCAAATACAATTTTAATACGAACCATCTTCAATCACAGTCTGTTGCTTGCTTGCTTGTCACTCTGTCCATATTCACACTCAGTTATATGGGTACGTAACCATTACACAATGACCATCAATTTTCAATTTAAATTTACGACTGATAGCAATTTTTTAAAATCAAGAAAACAGGATACTGCTTAATTTGAGAGAATCAGTCCGCATTGTAATCTTTAGGTTTAACTGTACCTGTCAGCTGATTGAACATTTAAACTGAAATTGCAATAGCTGAAGATTTTTTTTCATGCAATCGATCGTCTTGTGATTCACTTATGAAGACTGTAGCGGTGAATAAATAACTTAAGTTACAATTTTAGTAGCTGATAAATAACCAATGGATATTCCAAGAACATAAGTTGTTTCTATCGTTGTCATAGAAAAGGGCAAAGAACAAGAACTGTGCTATTTCTCAGACAAGCGTTCGCTTGAATTTCATACTTTCGGTAATGATCAAAACTAATTACTATCAAAATTTTGAAATGGAGCTAAATTATTTCACATCATGAGCATTCACTCACTGGACGGTAGAGAATTTAAACGTAAGTTTTAAAACTTTAACTAAATTTGGGCGCACGAATCGTGATTATGATTTCGTAACGAATAAAAGAAAATAGTTACCAGCGGATTCATGTTACCAGGTATTTAATTATAAGTAATTTCCATCAAACGTTTAATGGAAGTTTCAGAAATTAAAAGACAGAGGACGTCTGACAGGAACTAATTTTAAGCTGCGAACTGGCCCGTTTTCCATGCCAAAAGTAAAACAACTCTAGTTCAATATTATTATTGTACTAGTTAATTCACGACTCCCTAGCCGACGATCTCAAGAGAACGAAGAGAAGGGACAATTAACAATGGACTATAGAAAATGGGGAATCTATGCACAAGGTGTGTTCTCTCACAGGATACTCTGCAAACAAAAACACCGATTTAGGAAAGATGAATAAAAATGGACAAAGGAGCGACAGTAAAAAAGTCAGGAAAAGTGAAAGAAGAAAAGTAAGCGGGAAAATAACTGTCTCGTATGCCTATCTACAACAGAAATAACCTAATAGTACTCCCTGGGTGGTACCAGCATTGTTTGATCAAGCTACTTTAATTCAGCGAAATTACTTTCATCACCTGGAAAAGAATAGTCCCTCCAGCAATCCTAGGCAAAGACACAGAGAAGAAATTCTCCGTGTCTCTCGACTCTAGGAGCCTGAAGCGCTGAGGCAGTGCCTGTAGGACGTCAGAGGGCAGCGTGAGGGGCGGCAGGGTGGGGAGTGTGATGGCCAGGGTGCTCATTGAGGCTGACCGCTGGGCCATCAGCTGCACCAGCACCTTGTCCACCGCTGCTTTCGTGGTCACCAGGCTGTAGTCCGTCTGTAGAAAAATCGAGCCACCACGATGATCAATTGATTCTTTTGTCTATTTATTGTGCCCTTCCATAGCGTCCTACATTTCACGAAAGCATCATTTTAAATCAAATGTCTTAACTGTTGTCAACAGTCTTAACGTTCGACAGTAACGAAAATATGAACTATGCTGTGGCAAATGTACGTCGAAAGGATTCTCTTTGGTGTACATTTATGAGCGAGCTTTTAATAAGTACCAACACTGAAGTTTTGGTTTTACGACACACGCTGTAGAGACAGACCACACTCTCGCTCATGGCCAGATGTGACTCTAATCTTAACGCTGAAAACTCCACAAACGGTATTAGAAAACAATCGTAGTAAATATTAGGACTTAGTTCATCCTGTTCTTCACACAGCCGAAAACGCTGGAAGGTGGGAATAGGAGCTCGAAGTTGCCATGCAGTTCGCGTTCCCTGAGAAAGTAACGTCTCTAGAGCGTTCAGCGTAGAACACGATATTGGCGCCCTACCTCTCTCTTTCATCCCCACTAAAGCCTCATAAAAAGAAAGTCAAATGGAGTCTGATTGCTGAGTGGGCAGACCCGAAACGAAGTAGGGTGCGGCGAGTCTGTTTCTCCGTAGACTCATTGGAGTTTAGGCTAGGCTTCCTCCATTTACAGGTGAAAGTCGGGATTATTGAGCGAGCCTGCTGACTGACTAGCTAAAATCTTAACAATCTCAAATTTCAATCTGCGCAGTTTAAAAAGCTCGATTTCATTGACGACTGATTTATTAAGACTTGATTTCCAGATTTTGTATCCTTTTGGTTGTTCGTAGTGTGGAATTTTAACTTTACTTTGAGTAACTATTCAATACTTTGAAATTCGAAATCAAGAACAGTGTTTAATTTTCCAAACAAATCAACTAGAATAACAATAATGTACAGCGCGATTTGCCTCTACGAATTGCGTTAATCCTCTTGCAAATACTAGATTTAAGCTGATTTGTTCGAATATGAATTATCTTCTGTTTAACCTACGATCTATTTACAAAGTCTCTTTTTCATTCCTGCTCACGTGGAATGAAATTATATCTATCTAATTTAGCATTTATAACTACTAAACTCAGCGAATGAAAACAGAGGCATTTGCTAAGAATCTATCCGATAAATGAAAATAACTTCAACTTTGTGGCTGTGCAAAGCATTCATCATCATCGATTGAAAACACCATTACCTGCAATTAGTTTTCGGTGATAAATAAATGCACAAAATCTGTTTCCTCCGAGGTAACATCAACACTGGCTGACAAAATCTTAGAGATTTACTTCACATTCACCTGTACTCACCATCATTTTAGAAATTGTTTCAAATATTTTTTCAAGTGGATTTCCACCCAAGTACAGTAAAATACTATATGCTCCAAACTATAATAGCGGTCTACGTACAGGCATAGCGAGGTCCCATTGCTAACCCTCATGTTTAAAGCCGAGCCCCTGGCCGTGAGCTCTTATTACATCCTCGCATTCCTCGGGGGTCGGCCTCAGAGGGACAACAGCTCACTGTTCTGTGTCATTTGCCATGCGAGCTCGGAGTTGCTTTCTACTTATGGACCGTTTTGTTTTAGCAGCTCTGGTGCGTCAGCGGTGGGTTCTCCTGTTTGAATACTTCGGGTTATCAACAGAGCTAGTATTCTTAATTTTCTGTAACATTATATATTTTTACTCCAAATGACGAATTTTTAGACGAAATAAGTTAAAGAGTATTCACTTATGTCCAGCATAATCGTAAACTTAAATTCGAATGTGTGTCTCTAAAGACTGTACAACTGATTGAGTTCACCGAATTTTGTCCCCTTGAAGAACAAGATTTGACAACACACCCGGTATACGGCACTAATGTTGGTTTCTTGCTCTACCCTTTAGGCAGTATAACTCTCCAAAACTAGTAACTCAGCATTTAACTCACGTTCACCAAGACGTAGGCTTTAGCATCATTATAAAGTGATTCATCATTTTTAAAAGGCTAGAAGCATCACTATGAATAGTAGACTTTTAATGCTAGTTCACGTATGATTCTCAAAACTGCATTTAAAGTACAACTGAATTGACATAGCCCAACAGTACAAAAAGAACTAGCCTCACATTTTTCGTTTTGTCAGAACTCTGAATTGAGTGATGCTCACAGCTGAGGCCGGAGCGATGTTCAATGATTGCATAGAGAAAATATGTGCAAAACTCTTTGATACTCTCAATCCACATTTAACTCCCTTTTTTCAACCGATTTACATCCAAGTTCGAATGACGACGGAGCCACAGTGTCCGTAATTTTGACAAGTAACATCATTACTCTCCAAAAAGAGCTTTCACAAATCTCAAACCCCGCACATATTCCGAGGTTATATCACCTTTTTATGAAGCACAATCAAGTAGAAACAGTACTGAACTGAGCCTAAATAAAAAATTCACACTCCAAGAACTAAGCAATTACGACTGCTGCTAAACACGTCCTGTCCAAGCTCGCAGCAGCACCGTCAGTTCTGAGTGAAATGCAGGAACCCACGAGAGTGGAATGATTTCCTCACAGTTATCTGCACGACTAGCGACGCTCATCTAATATCTTCAGCCATTTGAAACACGTAACCTAATTACTAACATCAGTAATCAGTAACTTGGGCAGGTAATGAACACTTGTTGTGAACTACTAGCAGTTCTTCAAGAATGCCTGGGTAATTTCAAGGCGCAGTTAAATGAACGGAAATAGTAATAGTACTTGTTGCGTATAGGGTATAATGCCTGGAGGCTATCCCAAGGGTAAAAGTCAAATAAGGAAAAGGTTCAGTCTACAATTCTGTGGCATAAATGGCTATAATGTGGAGTAGTGAAAACACTGACTAAAGAGAAAAAATTAGGCTGAATTTTTCCGCTGTGCTAAGAACTCAAGCTGTTGACGGATGGGGAAAAACACTGGAAAAAACTAATAGGCGAGGGAAAAGATAATCCCGTGACTGACGAAGCCAGAAAGCAATTGCCCATGGTTTTTTTTTGTCCGAAAGAGGAAAACTCTACGGAAAAAAAGAGTCATAAATGACTTGCTTCTCTCACGAAATCAAAGTCCACCATAGCCATTGATTTTGGTTTTGACTACGGCAGCCCTTTTGAAGCTCAAAAGAATTATGATTTTATTTCAACCTAAACATAATAAATGAATAATTCTCTCGAAGATGAATAACCCAAGGAATACGAGATACCAAAATGCATGCTGTTAAATCCAAGTTCAAAGATTGAAAGATTTATGAACTCAAGCATGCGCCTAACTGCAAGTAACACATACCCATACCTCAATATCTAAGGGCAAACAATTTCACTATTGTGGGTGTAATTTTAGGGCAGCAGAAATTAAAACTAACCATAATAATGCCCTCAAAAGTCACAAAAACGAAATAGTGAAAAAAAATGAAACTCATTCTCAGCATGTAGGTCTTATTTCTATCATACCTAAATCTCAGCGTAGGAATAAAAAATAATTTGCATTTTTACAATCGTTTGTGATGCTCTAATATACTCGTTCTACATTTCATGATATGCACGCACTTCATTCACTCTGGACATTAAACCACAGAACTACAAACTCTGTTAACGCTAACCACGACTGAGTTTCTGACCTGGAAGTCGTGAGGGAACTCGCCCAGATGGTCAGCTGTGAACGCCACGCCGGCTGTCTGCCAGATTGTCCTTGGATCTGCGACAACGATCTTGTGCGAGCGTTTGTGTGAAGTATTGCTGACTATTTCGAGCGACTCGAAAACGATGGATCGATCATCGACACTCCAAACTTTGCCTGCGACCCAGTGACCTTCGTTTGAGGATGAAATTTCACCGCGAAGGCCACAACCGTTGGCCCAACGCGGGAACGTTAGGCGGATCTGTGTACAAAGTGTTTTGAAAATGAACTGTTTTTCTTTTCTTCTTTTTTTTCGAGCAGGGTAGCCAACCACTTCATGAATAGAGCCACACAAGAAGCAGATTGACCCCCATAAAATAATCTCCATACTCCATACGAGACAAATATTCATTCGTCTACGAAAACAGTACATGACTCCCGTTCTAAGAAAAAGTTAAAACGCTGAGAGAAATTATCAAATTTGTTTGTCGGCAGTAAGATCTAGTATCTGTGGCATGATATTGCACCCTGCCCTCGCATCTATGCGCTAGTGCATATGAACGTAACAAACGAACTGATTTATACGGAACCTTTACCACTTCCCATAGAAAATTCATCCGCCTTCCTTTATAATTCGTTTTCTCGTTTACAATAATCAATACTTCAAAGTAAAAGTAAGCTGACACACCATTTTTAGACTAGTTAGAGTAGACTGACGAAACAAAGCGATCATTTATACACCCTGTCGTTCTGGTGTTTTTAAAGTAACACTTTCATCTATAAAGAGATGTCGTGACGCGAGGGTAGGGTATCAAACTTTAGATGAGAAGGTCCCGAGGTCGAGCCCCGTATTCGCTCGTTATATTTGCAAGGGAAAGTGGTTCTGATCATTGATGTATAAAACAATCAAGGTGGGTAAAAAAGGATATAAAGAAACCTTTACCACGTTATGCATTTGTACTTCACTTTTTTTTCCAGAGGTGAAAATTGGATGGCTCATTGGAATAGTAACGCAAAATACGAGTATGAAATTGAGCTGTCAATAAAGTTTGATTTGTTTTCAATGGATAGACAGAACCGAGCGCTCACGTCCACCGTAGAGGAGTTAGCATAAGAGCCGCTGGGAAGTTTTAGGTCGCTTTTGAGACGCCCTTTAGCGGTCAGCTTGGCCTCCCCCACACGCGGCCCTCCCAAATGGAGCGCTGCATCGAGTGCTCGGTTTCCTTGATCAGAGCTGAAGCTCATCATCTGCTCAAAACTGGAACAAAAAAGATACGTTTCAATTATTTTGTAAGAAACTGAAATTTATGAGGTGAAGTTAGTTTTACACACTCATGACCATAAGTTTAGAATCACTTGCAGAACTGATGAAATACTATTTAGCTTAGATTGACTTTAACCTTTTCAAGTAAAGTTTACGCATTGGTTTCAGCTGATCGCAAATTTGAAGACCACGTAGTATAAAAGTCTAAATAAAAAGATGTTTTGAATTTTGCCTCAGAGCTTGTCATACACGGTGTAAAGGTATCACTACGCCCAAAGCGAGCAAACTATCCTCCTGTGAACATCGTCAGATCGTTGAGCTGCAGAAGCGAGATTAGCCCCAGCGTACAATCGCAGCGGAGGTTGAACGCAGTTGAACAATGGTTTACAACTTCATTGAAGATCCTGGCACTGATTAAACAGCGAAATCTAATGGCAGAGCAATAAAACTCCACCAGCATTGAGTGAGAGAATCTGTAGGGTTGTCACTTAAGATACGGGACGATCTTCGAGACAGATTAAGACCCTCATCGATGATGATTCTAGTGCAATAACCATTAGGTTATTGGATTATTATTAAATTAGGTTAGATTATTAGGTTATTATAAAATTGCAGTCCAATAACCTGAGGCAAAGAGCTTGAAGAATGAAACGTATTTACAAGGGCCTCGTCCGCTTCTACGTGACGGAACAGACCGTTCAGAGTTTGCCACGGTAAACCAAACATGGAAATTCTGTTCTGTGGGGACAACAATTTAACCCAGGCGCTCTTGATGGTTTCCAGCTATACTGGCACGACAAAGAGTTTCCCCGGAAACATTTTCTACGCAACACAGTGGAGGAGGTTCCTTCATGGTGTAGGGCGTCCTTTCCTCCACCTGCGCAATGGAACTTCACATCATCATACAGGGACGTCAAACAACGATTGATAATACTGAAATGTTATGGTCTTCATCGTAACGGAGAGCCTACGTTTGTTTGGTGATAAATGGTTCTTCCAACACGATGATGCAACGATCCACAATGATCACCTGTCCATGACTTTCATTTCGAAGATTGTTGTCCTTGTCCGTCATCCAGTTGGTTCTTTAGAATGGAATTCGATAAAAAAAAGGCCCAATGATAAAAGGCAAGAAATATTGGCAGAAATTGAACCCAATTTGTGACTTTAAATAATCTCCATTTTACGATTTTCCCCGTATGGAGTAATGTTCTCCTAACCCTATTGGGTTAGAGAACCCAATAACCCTATTCTCCTAACCCTTCGACTTACTTCTCACTCATCAGCTTATAACCTACCCTTCAATTGGCTCCATACTCATGAACCAATACATGATTCCTCTGCAAATTCCCCGTCCTAATAAGCCACTCTCATACAAGTTCATCTCTTATAAAGTTATAAATTCTTTTAACTTAACTTAATTGTAACTTTTAATTCGTTTCAAGTTATAAATTCTCCATTGAATTCGCTACTCGGGTGAGTAATGACCTCACCTGGGGATGCTAAGCCCTTCTGCGACGAGTGAGGCTTTCAAGAAATGGTTGGCCTCGTAGCCGAGCGATGCCAGGACCCCGAAAGACGCCTCCGTTCGTAACTCGGACAAAGAAGAAGATGCTTCCATGCTGATAAAGTAGTAGCCTTCTTCGGCATCTGTCATCACCACCTGCACTGAAAAAGCCGTCAAACGTTTATGGTTGCCCTATCAAAAGTATTCTAGACAGAGGGTCTGTTATATCACGCAAACTTAAACCAATTCTCAAAAAATAGTCCGGTCTACATAAGATCAGTACTTTGTATAAATGCACGTGTTAATTGTCCTAAATTTTCACCTTCGTAGTAAAAGATTTGCTGCTACTCTTAATGCTGTATAAATAATGTATTTATGTTAGCAATTCACACTTAACGATTAAAAACGATACAGTTCCCCAAGCAAATTTTTCTTGTGACCTTGCTAATAAGACACAAATATCAGGAAAAATTTGAGATCTTTCGAATCTAATAAGACACGTAATAACTGGTCCTGAAGTGCTAGAGTACAACATGCTAAACTGAAACATAATATTACATCCCATATCATGATAATAACTAAGCAGATCATTCACAACTTGCATTTAGTTTTCTGAACGATGTTTTCCCAGGAAGTTATCACAAACTTTCTTGAATGACTCATAGGCAAGCTCCTCTATTCTTTTGAGATGTGTGATGAAAGTTTCATCAAATAAAATTTTTCGAATTTGGGGACCTATGAAAATACCTTCTTAAATTTTAGCTAGCCTTAGGGAAAGGAATTTCTCGGCAAGATATACAAATGCGGAGGAATCCTTGCCCAAGGTCATCACAAACTGTTTTTAAACAAACCAAATTTAATATGCAAAGGTCGCAAACGAATTCTCTCCCTTATACCAAGTGGTTTCTGCAATGTTATATTTTCCTTATTAAGTTTCACCTCGGATTGCCCAACCCTTGCGTACATATTGTTGAGGCCTTGCTCTGGAGTTCCATAAGCACAGGAAGCAGCAAAATTTAGTAAGCCAAAATGAAGGCCACTAAGCATGTTCACAATTTTGAAACCTGTACAAATATGCTAGTTGTAATCATACTGTGCGCATAGTAGAATGGCTTTCAAATTTTCAAATCATTCTTTCTTGGTTGCGCTATGAGCTATGGGAACAGATGGCAGAATGTTACCGTTGTGCAGCAGACAGCTTTGATGCTTTCCATAGATGCATCTATGAAAAGTCGCTTATTAGTGTTATCACATGGTTTTTCCAGTTGTAAAAATGTTCAGTGATGTCATTAAAAAAGCATAAGTCCTCCTTCATGGTGAACAGTGCAAGAAGCTTCTCGGTACGTTTTCTGTACAGTAACATTTGCACTACTTCTTCAGAAGATTACGTTCTTGAAGCTTTGGCTCCAGACGCTCATTTTTGTCTTTGATTTAATAGAGATCAAATAGAGATCCCTGCACAAGTAATTTAAAGCTACTTGAAAAAATGGCATTTGTTTATTCTCATGTTTTGCATCATTGGGCTCCACATAATCACCACTGGAATGTTCATCTGCACTGCAGGACACCGAATTTCTTGATTTGGAGATTTCGGCAAAAGCAAATCTTTTGAGAGCTTGAGTGCTCACTCGGCGCATTGCTGATTGCAAATTTGGGTAAACAATGTGTTTCTTTTCATTTGATGTTGTAGAGCCTGTAAAGTCTTTCATGCCATAAAGAGCAGTCATTACAGTGATTTTTCTGCTAAGGCTAAATCATTGGCACACTAAACCTCTCGTGAACATTTTTTGCTACTAGCCAGGAGCTCGAATGTAAGGCAACACACATGAGGAGCCCATGACTTGTCATGGCCTCCTATGTCACAAATAAAGTATCCCTTGTACAATTACTTAATAGGGGGTGTGATACTGCGCTTTTCTTCAGCAAATGTTAATTCCCCGCAAATGGATCATTTTCACTTTCGTGCACTCATTGTTTAAAGTATATGAGATCTGAAAGAAACTATTATATTAAATACGAGCTTTGAAATCTAAAGTATTAAATTATCATTTTAATTATGCATAAGCGCCCAATAATAAATCTGAGCAACACTATAAAAGTACAATAGTGCAGAAATATTCATAAGTAGACGCGAGGTATGTTGAATCATATCAGTTTAGGCAAAAAATCGCGTTTCCATGTTAAAAAAGTTGGGCTTCTAAAACTGTTCATCATCATATGTTCACCTTGTTCTTACTGAATCTGCAAGTTTTAAATCAGTCTTCTAATTTGTGTCACGGTGAGAGCAAAAGAGGTGGTTGGCAGTCTTTCCGTTTTTTCACATGTTGCGTGCCACAAAAAAATCCCGAGTACAACAATACCACAATATATATTCTTGCATGAGCTGTTTTTAGTGCTTATTTTATTTGTTTTCGTTGCATGTTAGTTGCTCTGCTCCTTTATAAAAAGCAAAGAATTGTAAACTTTTACCACTTTCGTCAAGCTAGAAGCTAAGCCTCAGAGATAATTTAATGTTACGCAAGGAGTCCGTGGAGTTTAGTCAAAATTAGGCAGCAATAGCTTTTGAGAACTTGTTTTTGACCACATAACTATACTGACTTTTGTGACCACATTTTACCAAGATAAGTAGTTTAGAATAGTTCAGCGATGTCTTTGATATTAGTAATTTTTATATAAAGGAATTCAATTCTCAAAATCAAATTCATTAAAGTCCATTGTGGGCCTTGAATTCACTTATACACTCAAAGTCCTCTCCGACGTGTTCGCAGAATTTATTCAGCGCATTTAGCTCATAAAGTTTTCTCATTATAATTCAAACTAAACTTAACATCAACTAAAAAAAATGGGGAACAATTTAACCTATTCGAGTAAAAAACACGAAATGGATCAATACGAAATCGTTTGAGTTTTTCTAAAAAACTAATTAAGTGTATGTGTGTATTAAAATCGAACGTCATGATCAAAGCGCCATGAATGCTGGCGGTTTTAGTGAATACCAAAATGAAAAGTCTTTCTAAATTAGTTTTAACCAGAACTGCACAGCTGAAATATTTACGGTCGTCCTCAGAATGTCCCAACTGCCGGGCTTCGTCATGTGCGAGCAGTGCGCTCACAGCACCGAGACCGCATCGAAACCGTTATTTTCGAACTTTTTGAGCAAGTAATATCATTTTATGACAGAGCTTTAAAGTCCTATTTTCAATAGGCACATTGATTTTCACTTAATTAGTGCACACGGCCCGTCAAAAATTACGGGATTCGAAATTTTCCTTATAAAAATCCTCCAGATGTGGATAACAAACAGATATATCCATCCTGATGGTATCCGAGATTAAAATATTCTTGTACTTGTGCACTGGTGAAACTCGTATCACAGATACGGTTATTAAGCATCCTTCAAATCAAATCAAAGAAGCTATTTCTTAAACAGATGTTGAAGCTGACATTTACCCATAGGTGAATTTTTTTTCTTTGTTAATGCCTACCGATATTACCGTGTACTTCTCAGAACTCCTTGCTTTAGACACAAAATTATTTCCGATGTATTTTCTGACCTTCGCCACATGGCTGTGGTTGAGCAAGGTCGCTCCAATCCTGCCCTGCACCGCCCCGGCCCACTGCGGCAGCAGCGCGCCCTCGCTCCCCACAGCCCGCACCTCCCACCTGCACAAGGGTGGGCTCTTCTTTCTAGTTCACCTGGGTCCATTGACAAATTTTTTCTATAGCGTGGAAATGTAATTACTTTATCAAATTTGAGACAAGCGTTTTTTGCGAAAGGTAATTTCGTTTTGATGTTCCCTTTCGTCAGCGCTTAAATAGTTCGTCACCTGACATATGTACATATCTGTGACGTCACTCGAGGCAATTCATTTATTTCACGCAGTTGATGCCTTCATAGCATACATCAAAAATATTTTAAGCTCGTATGTTGTTTTGAAATTCTTTAACAGTTTTTAAATTAAATAATAATCTGTTTTATGAACTGAAAAGTAATTTTCGTGGGACGTGCTATGAAAGCAATGGAAAAAATAAATATCAGGATCAGAATGACAACTTAACAGCTTTCAATATAATACTGAAGAACTACACCTTGAATATTGAAGGCCTCAGTCGGATTTTTCAGCTAGAACTGACGTTAAAAAGTGACAGGAATAACTTCCTCTCTCAATCATATAGAAGTAACTAAAGCTGGTGAGGATATTTTAGAGCAATAAAGGGAGCCTCTATTTGATTTTGTCCTGAAATGGTTGACTACATCAGCTTTTTGCGACGTTTACTGCTGTACATGGAAGCTTGGATTCTGTTCAGCATCAACGCAGTGTGACGAGGGAATGAACTGAGAATGAAATGCGGTCACACCACTGTAGAGGAAACAAGGTAGGGTCATTTATATGGGGAAAAATACACCTCCTCTTGTTCGACTAGCCAATAGAAAGGCTTCATTTCGAACTCATTGGATGACGTCACCACAACGACATGTCGTTCGGCTAATACTGGTGACGGATTTGGGGCTAGCAGTGTTGCCAGATGCAATATGAGCGCTGTTATTGGTTCGTTGCCGTAACGTCAGCAAGCCCACACAGTCGACGACAAAAAGACTGGTCTGATCCTACCTTGTTTCTTCTACCGTGGTTCACACGCGGTGAGAACGGCAGAGACGCGCGAGACCACACCTGCAGTTGAGGGACCGGGTGCTCGGGTGCAGCGAGGCGGAGGCGTTCAGGAAGTGCGACATGCCGCCCTCGCTCTCCAGCGGCTCCACCTTCACCTGCGCGCACGCATCGAAAACACGTAAGCGTGATGACACGCTAGCTCTCATTGAAAAATATTCGGATGGAGCAAATAAAATTAATTAAATGTCTTTTTACCGAACTATCTGGACAAATTAAAGTTATTTACTTAGAGGCTGAATTAATTGACAAATGAAATGTTAGTTTGATTTAATTCATTGATCGCAGACTGGTTCAATTGTTAATGATGCTCCCTTCATTCAGTAATCAGAAAAACTAGTAAAAGTGCCTACTTTGAACTTTTATCGACATATTTTTTTAAATAATGAGTTTCAGTTTTATTATTGAATACAATTTTGATAATTCATGCAACAAAAATAAGGAAAATAAAGAAAAACACAGAATTTTTCAATCAGAAAATTTAAAAACAAGTCATTAGAAGAACACCAAAACTTGAGATCCAGTTAAGAGCGTCTACAAATTTTCTTTCTGACTAAGCTGCTACATTCATATTTTATTTGTTTATCATACTGCGTAAAACAGGAAATTAATGTATGTACAAACAATGTTCTCACATAGGATAGTCCATGCATTGAAACAGCAACTTAAGATTGAAATGGAAGAAAACACAAAAAAGAAACAGCGAAGAAGGTATGAGCCCTGAAAGAAGTGAAGTGTACACGAAAGATTGAAGTCCTGTAGGCATCTCAATTGCTGAGGTACCTTAACAATGTCTCCCTGGGGGCGTCAGTCCCCATAGCATCCGATTAACAAACCTAACTAATCAAAACCTAATACTTATCCTATGCCTCGTGAAGAAAATTTACACACTGAGCCCCTCTGAATTTCTTTTTATGTTTCTGAATGGCAAGTTTTTCATTTGCACACGCTACTTTATTTTTCCGTACTCCACTAATTTAGGAGTCATGTCTTCATTTTGGCCGACGTAACTACGGTGGAAGACTGCTAATCAACAACACTGAGCATCAAAAAAACGTAGGAAGACAGGAGGCATAACTCACCTCGAGCGTGGCCACCTCCTGCACTCTGGCGTTGACGCGTAGGGTGCCCTGTAGCTTGCGTTGCCACCGCGGGCACTGCGCCTGCCACCGCGCCTCAGCAAAACCCACACTCAGGGCCACGTCCACCATCCCGCTCAGCTGCACCACATCCTGACGGCCGCAGTACAGAAAAAGAGTTTCAGATTCAGGGGCTTGTGTTACGTTCAACGCAGCTTCAATTTCAAAGGCTGCTGCTGTTTTATTAGCATAGCCAATTTCGCCATTAACTTCAATTGGTAAATTGAAATGTTTGATAGCTCATTTTTTGACGATCTAATGTCGTTGTGATGTTATCTGTCTGATTTATACGCAACGCGTTTCAATCACGCACACAGTCACGCATAACTTCATTTTCAGTCGAGAGATTGTTTAAAATTAAAATGTATTATTAGAATCGAAATGAGGCTCTGATTCAGAAATTGAGGGCCAAAATTAAACTGCTCATTTTTTTATACCGACTTACCATGATAAGAAAGGATCTAATCTGGCTTGACCTAACCTAACCTAGTCTAACGCAACCTAAATTGATTGATTAGAATATTCTATTACGCATGTCTGACAAGGTGACGTCACATGTGCCGTCATCGTGACATCAGCTGGCTGTTCCGTACACCTGATCATTCCTTTAGCGTATTACTTTATTCTCTTCGTTCGATTTCCAGAAAATAGAAACAATAAAATATTCAAACCAATACATCAAAAATCACACTGAAAATTAGAGAAAACCGGTTGAACATTTTTGCTACGTTTATAAGGCAAAGAACTAAGATTATTTTATTGGTTAGCTCAAGACTTCCTATATCCCCAAAGTCGGTTTCAGTTCATTTGAATCAAAATATCATATTCCTCCTGGATTAGCGTGCACAGTTTTCCCAAAGATGCAATATACAAGCTTAGTGGAACTACTAAGCTTTGTTGGATCAGTGAGGGGAATCTATGCTAACCTTGATGAATATTCTGAGATCGGTCCTGGACACACCCGCTGCGGCATTGTGCTCTAACTCCAAGTCGACAAGCTGGTCTCCAGCCCGTTCTGACGATGCCGCCAAGGAGCACATCTGCCAGCCGCGTCTGCAGTTCATTGAGCCCACCGCTCTGGCCCCAAAAAAATGACTCTTCCTTAATATGCATCTCTAATGTGAGAAGTCATTCAAAAGTTGTAAGTCCTGTGATCCAGAGCTATATTTTTCTTGCAAAAGGGGTACCAAAACTAAGGCTGAATTATAATGACTCGAATGGATTTTCACTCCAACTAAGGAACGTGCCATTTTAAGAGAGTTCATTGCCTAGAGAAGCAAAGCGTTCTCACCTCTTTCTCTATACAAAACATATTCGGACGTCCAGAGTAACAAGGAAACAACGAAGTTTGGCTCATCATGCCATAAATTTATTGTACGGTAATTATTTTCAAGGATTCTCGGTAATTTTTGCACCTGTACCTTTTTTTTCCTTCTAAAAACGCGTAAATTTTCTTTGAATTGAATGTATTAGTATTGTACAGTAGTTAGTCTTACGCTCCATCTTCATTGCACAGATAGTTTCACATACGAGAGAGAAGGGACCATTTAGTGTGAGAAGAAAATTTGAAAAATGAATGAAGCAAAGTGTGTTCGAGGGATTGAGGTCCCGAAGGCTTATCTATAGATAAGAAAACCGAACAGTTTCTCCTCTGTAAGCGCCAGTCTCCAAAGCATTGAGTAGATAAACGAAAAAACCCTAAGCCTATTACCTATCTCATTTCCCTTGAGGGGTCTTAATTTGATAGTAAAATACGTTTTGAACTTAGATTTTATTTAGACCAAGAGGAACTTGATACACAGCTTAGTGAGTTAATTTTCAGTTGGAAGAAATTAATTTTTACTTCAGTTTCACTCAGAGCTTCTAGAACTTCGTCTGAAAAATATAGGTTTGGAAATGGAACAAATCATAAAATAGCATCATTTGTTAATCTCGTGCGCTGAACTGAACTTGCTTCCGAAGTATTAAAAGAATAACTCAAACTTACGGCAGTTATCGAAGGAAACCAGCAATTAATGAACATAGAGACAACAAAACTATAAAAGGCGCTCACTGAGCAGAGCAGATCGAAAAAAAAATCACATTTCATTTCTTTATCCCTCCACAGACTAAAAATGAACGAAGTGAAATTACTATCATTTAGCTCTCATTGCCCAGAGCCGACAGGACCGAACCCTACCGTAAGTTTGACTGCCAGGTGTTGACGCTGAGGTCGTGCGAGAGGCCGGCACTGAAGGAGTGGTCGTCGATGCGGTAGAGGATGACGGAGTCCAGAGATGCTGTGCGCCCCAGCGGCTCCAAGCGGAGGGCTGCGTGATGCTTCAGGCTCCCTGCCGCACCCTCCTCCAAGCGCTGCTCCAGCTCAACCCGGTAAGGTCCTCGCTCCATCTGAGGCCAAGTGTGTACTTCAATAGTTCAGTATTTTAAAAATCACAATTTGGTTTGGTTTTAAGGCAAGGAAGTTTTTATATTAGGATGTTAGGTTTGCGGCTGAGAACGAATTGTTTTCATTGGAGTATGAATGAATTATTGTTTTTCTTTAATGCTTGAATACATCAAAACGTTAAGAAGTTTTTTGGTCAACATTGAACATTAGTCCATCGAAATTGACTTGAAGGCTGGCGCAACCTTCATCCTCAAGTTAATGTGCTTGAACATCAGGTGTCAATACTTACGAAAACGAATGAGAACCCATTTCGATTTATCCGTTAAATTGAGAGACACACCAAATTTTTCTAATTCTATCTTAGTTTTTCGTCCTTTTCTAAGTAGTTATCTAAATTCTAAGTTCCTTAATAGTTTTAGTGGTTTCAAATTTAGAAATTTCGATTTCGATTATGGTGAGTCCCAGAATGCAATGTTGCTTGCTTACTTTGTGAGTCCCAGGTATCCACGCCCACTCCACAAAAGGATACCTTGACATTGAAAAAGGGCCACAAATTTACGTCTTCAATTCGCAATTTTCTTGTTTTGATCAATTGAGATTTAATAGAAATTTATTCTAAGACAAAAATAGAGGGATCGAAAAGAGAAACACCATACTTTTTACCAGATAACTAACAAACGGCTTCACGAACGAATAACAGCTCTTACAAGAATAACCATGTAAATTTTAATGACACAGGCACACTGTGTGGTAAAAAAGAAGTATCAGGTTTGGCAAAATAGGAGAATGCTACCCTACCATTTCAGAAACTCTTTTCCCTGAGCGATGTTCTTAAAATATAACCAAATGAATTAAATAGCTATTAATTTGAAGTAATGAAAAGGAGAAACTCGCATGCTTAGGAAATTAGTAAAAATGTGGGTCGCGAACTTGCCACAGAATAAAATCAAACTCCTGTATTGGAATTGCAATCCCTCATTTTAATCATTCATGCGCTAAAACAGACCTAGTTCAAGCTTGAATGTCGAAAGCTTAGTCAACAAAGTAAATTAAAGTCTACCCACGATGTATTACTGTAGAATATCTTGTACTTTTTGATGAAACGAACTCACATTTTCAAATTGTTTTTCTAATTATTTGTAAGACTCCAAAATACTTAGATGGCAATCCTAAAAATAGTTGCAAGACTGCACCAAATATGTCCACTGTTCTAGACCTAAGATACAATCTATTGCTGTATCACTTGTGGTAAATAAATTGTTTAAATTGTTTAATGAGAAAATGGATCCTATTTTTGCGCATCACAACGTGCGTGTTCAAATGAGGGCAATTGAATAAAATATCAGCAGAGAGTGCAGTTACCAGCAGAGACATAGAGGCCAGTGAAGGCCAGTCGTTGAGCACGTGGAACAACACAGCGGCGGCTTGCGCAGGGTCTGGTGACCACGAGCAGTTGACGCCGTAGCGCAGCTCCTTGCTGCTCCACTCCACGTGCTGCTCCCCCAGCAGTTGTAGGTGGGGAGCGCCGCTCCTCACTGAGGGCCAAGAAAAAGGACAGTCGGGTATTACGGAAAATTGATTTACTACCAAAAAAGATTAAAATCAATCATCAAAACTATCTATATTTTAATTCTGCTTGTGTTCCGTCCATGCGTGCGTCCGTCTGCCAGTCCGTATATTACGCTTTGAGATTCATGTGGTACCACAGACAGTTGATTGTCGTTAAGTAACTCTCGCTACTGGGTAAATCGTCGCTAGGTAAGTGAAAAATTCATGTTTAGGTGACGATGAATACGGTTAGCTTAGATTATGTTAAAATAGGTTCGGATTGGCTCATAAATGGTATGTTAGAATTGGTTACGACAAGGTATAATAAAATCAGTTAGATTAGGGATAAGCTAGATTAGATTAGAATAAAATAGGTCCAGCTAGGTTATAAAGAGATAGGATATGTTAGACTAGGTTAGGCTCGATTTTGTCAGGTTAGGCTAGGCTCGATTTGATCAGAATATGTTGTGTTAAGTTAGGTTAGAATAGGTCAGCCTAGGTTATTGTGGATAAAGTAAGGTTAAAATAGTTAAACTTGGTTAGCTTAGGTCACGCTAGGTTAGGTTAGGTCAGGCGGTAAGGTGAAAATAGTTTTAGGTTAGACTAGGTTAGGTGTGGTTAGGTTAGGTTAGGTTAGGTTGGGTTGGTCGGGTCGGGTTGGTCGAGTCGTGTTGGTCGGGTTGGGTTGGTCGGGTTGGGTTGGTCGGGTTAGGTTTAAGTTAGGTAAGAATAGGTCAGGCTAGGGTGGGTAAGGTAAGGTTAAAGTAGTTAGTTAAAAAGTTGGCAAGGATAGGTTGAGATACAATAACCTAGGTTGGGATAGATTAGAATAGAATGGGATAAGTTATTATAGGTTCGGTTGAGTTATAAATGAAAAAGAAAAAAAGAAATTGAGTTTGAAAAGACAACGGAGTATTTGTTCAAGAAATGTCTAGCTAAACGTTATAAATGACCTTTGATTTTCCGCGGGGTTTATTTATTATTGTCATTAAGGAGCAGTGCTCGCAGTACAACGAATAACAACGAAGACTAGTAAAAAATATTTGAAAAGGGAGTAATGATTTTATCACAACGGAAAGCAACGAAGACGAGCTAAGTATATGTTGTAGTAATTAATGCGATCGTTAAAATCATTTGAGAGAGAAATGTTAGTTAGATATCAAAATTAACACAGATTCGTTCTTAGCCCGAATTTGGAAAAAGTTCATCTGACGTCGGTCGTTACGTTTCCGAAATTAAAATAAAATCCGCGAAAACGATTAAACCTTTGTGTGCACGAGTAGGCTAGCAGATCATGAATCTGGAGGATCTCTAATTGGATGATAACGGGTTCCAAAGATGTTAAATGGCATCTCATTGTCAAGAATCATACTATTAAAGAAAGGAATTGCTCAGCAATAGTTAGTGGCACTGAATATTTCATAGACAGTAAGCACGTGACTGCAACTCGCGGCACTAAATCTTCAGGCTCGGTTAAATCATACCGCGTCGGAGACCTCTCTAGTACCTCCGTCTACAGCAAGACAATTCTTTATAGCACCTGTGAGGGCTGAGGTGTGCTGAGTGAGGTCCTCCGCATGCGCGTTGCGGTGCTGCAGCCGCACGAGCAGCTCACCTCGCTCCAGCGCCGCGCCTGCGCTCACCTGCCGTAGTCACCGCATTACTCTGTCACTTCACACAAATTACACAGGGTCCTGCTACGTATTTGGTTAACTAGCATGAGGTATCGGATGCGAGTTCTGTTTGGAAGACGACTTGTTTGAGTTAAACCTAACCGATCAAATTGATCGAAAGGCAAAAAACTTTTTTAAAAGGACATTGACAGACTCCTTTCGTCCTAAACTAGAAACTCATGGATTACAGGCTCACCAAACATTTCTTCCAATAACACAGTTCATGTTTTAACGAAATAGAAGATGAAGGATTTTATTGCAATCGATTCATCGGCAAACAGTAAATGAGAAATGACTCACCTCGTTTTGGTTTTTGACAAAATTACTGGCGATCAAAATCGGAGATTCCATAAATGGGCTCTGAAAGCTAATCGTAGTTGCCACCGTAGTGGTAGCCATCGCTGCTGCCACCTTCTGTGGCAGGTGTGGCGCAAGTGGCGTCTCTCGCGAGGCTGACACCGATGCCTCAAGGACCCCCCTCCCAGGAGCTGCTGCCTGGAGACATTGGTCGAGGTGCATGTAGTTGGGTTGATGCGCATCGTAAACACCGAAGCTTCAATAACTCATACGCTCTTTTATAAACTTCATGCCAATTTTTTGATTTGATATTAATCAGTGAGTTGGGTTGACAGTAATTATTCTCAGTACGGAATTTCATCATGAGTGACGGTGTATTTCCTTAGTTGAGCGGTTACGCTCATGTATGCATGGTATGATTATAGAATCTCAAAGGGCTCACTACTTTCTGTAAATCCACAGAAAAGTAAGAGGACCATTTTTAAACAGTCCAACTAAGTTGCCAAATTAATGAGAATGTTTATCTAAAACATCGTGTCCCTAAGTTAACAAAAATGCCCTGAAATTAACGTATCTCTCACATACAATATATAGTTTGCCTTTATTATGAAGCTCTACAGCAGAACCTATAAATGAACATCAAGCTCATTTTCTTTTTACCTAAGTATGCATTAAATTGCGATTTTTTCAATGACTAAGATTTCCTGTAACTTGACTCTTCGTGGAACTTGATAAAATTAATTTATTCGTTTTATTTTGTCTGGACGACAATCGCAAAAGTGTGATTTTGATTAGGCCTAACGGACATCGGAAAAAAAATTTTTTGTATAAGTTTATGAGCGAGCTTATTAGAAATCAGAGCAAAATGGTTCGTTTCATCACATGAGTTGAAGAGGCAAACCAGTCGCTAACTTGGTGTGTCAAATTTGGACAACAAAATCCTACACAAAACGACATTGAAGCCCATCAATTAACATATGCAGGCCCATCCGGCTATTATGATCCATCAAAGACGCCAGCGTGAGGGAAGACGTACTAGTCGCCAAGATCAGTACACGAGAAAATGAGCGAAGTTTTCGAAAAAGTTCCGCTAAAAGGCCTGTCTCTCCATACATCTCTATTTTACCCATTTGAATTCGCATGAAGAGCAAATGGGATGGAATTTTGTCACTCAGGATTGAACACGAAACGAAGTAGGAAAAGGTGAGTTCGTTTATCATAGAAAAGTAGGAATTAAGGAAACTTAATCGATACACGGGAGTGAGAAAGTTGCGATTATCGAGCGAGTCGGTCGATTGACCTGTTGCAATTCTCCCCATCATAATTTTTTTTTTTTTTATGAGCATTGAAGCATGGATCACATTGACGGTAAATTTATTTCGGCTCGATTGGTGGGCTTTTATATTTCTTAGGTTGATTGTCATTTTTGAGAATTTTGACTTGATTAGTGCGAGAGAATACAGCGCTGAATTTCGAATGGTGCTACACCGTGATCTGGATCTTGAGTTAGAAGACGTAGAAAATTTCGAATCTGACATTGTTCGTCTTTGTTTAATTTTACCTATCACTCGCAGTCGCGGATTAGATTCCTATTGATCCAACGTTGATTTAGACGTTGATTACTCTGCACTTACTTAACGCCCTGAAATATTTATCTCTTTTCAATAAAAATTTTTCTCTTGAATTAAAAATAACATAATTATCGTTGTCTAAACACCTTCAATTGTAAGAAAAGGTAAAAACATATGCGAACGATTCTAAAGGAATCGATTAGTGTATGAATCATGGGGAAAAAGTGGAGTATGAAAACCATTGTACCTCGTGAGAACAGCAGGAAAACGTGAAAAGAGCAAAGCTTTGTAGAAACAACAAAATGCAATGAGGTGAGTTAATTCATACGATGAATTGAATAAAGTAATTGAAGAAGGGGAAAACAGTTAAGTCACTTGGGAACACTACTAGATAATGCTAAAACAGTGAATGCATCAGTGATCATGCGAGCCATTATAAAGAAAGAAACATCTGACGCTTCACTCAAAGCAACAGGTCTCTGTGGAGAAAGCCATGAATATCAGCTGACCTCAAGTCTAACGGAGATCGCCGGCGTTTCCCGGTTACCCGCGCCCTGGAGTTCAATGTGAAATTTTTCTGGGACGCTCAGAGTGCAGTTCTTGACCGCCAGCCGACTAACTTTGCCATGTTCATCTTGGAATAGTTCCGCTAGAAGTAACAAAATTTGTTCAAGCCCTTATTGTACCAATGTCATTTGATGAAAATAAAACAGGGGGATTTTTTAATATGAGTCCTGAAAGGATCTTTAATAACTCACACGGTATAAGATGGATCTTAAAATAAAAGCCTACACGAAATTCTGAGAAAAACCAGTTTTATTCTGATCACTATTTGAATACAGAATTTAGCGCCCCCAGAGCGCAGACAAAAATCGAAAAGATAACTCAAGCTGTTCAATACGGCGCTGGCGAGATCTTGTCCAATTAATGAGCTGAATTTCTACTTCGATGAATGCTTTTAGTTGGTGTAAATTTGTATGCTTTTTCAGTAAACTTGTTCCTTTAGGTATCCTTAAAGGCCTGCTGGGTGCCCTGACTTTGACTTATGTTTTACATCCGAGACGTGAAGCATTCTGGATGTTTTCATACATCCAAGAGTGATAGGTCAGGGGACCCAGCTGGTCATTTTACATTGTAAAATATAGGATAATTGATAGTTCAATTTAGTCCGATTTTGGTTCTTGGACTACCATTGAATTAATTAAATAAAATGTTGATCTTGCTTGACGTTGTAACAAAAACTCAGCGATGTTTTCAAGCTGTGAGTTAAGACCGTAGTCTGGATCAAATACAGGAGCAGGAAACCTAGTATGTAATTCTCCTTGTTGAACAATTTTCCATATTATAGTTTTCGCTTGGAATTTTAAAATGACATCGATGCATTAACAGTGTGTAATTATTGAATGGTAAGCCAACAGTGTTAACATGATCTCACCTTCCAACACAACCAAGGCCAAACGCTCGAGTCCAGGACCCGTTCTAAGGAACAGCAACTGTTCCATAGGTAGATTTTTTCGTTCTGCTCCTCCAGCCCGCACAGTCTCCACGGTCAGCAAGTCCTGACGCCCCTGGACCGGGCTAGTGTAAGACAGGGAGCCTCTCCACACCCTCGGCGGTCGTAACGTGGGGCCCATGGTCCTCAGGACAGAGATGGGTAACTTAGCTGCTCTTGGAGTTCTGTCTCGGAAAATATCTTCCCAAAGGAATCTAGGATACTCAGACTCATTCTCATTATTGATAAAACTAGATAGAATTTCGTCGTCTTTTACATAGCTGTCTGCAGATTTCAACAGATAGTTCATTTTTCGTTTATCATGCTCGCCCACGGGTGATATATTGAAGAAATTTGTCATGACTGAGTTATTGCGCTTTCGAGCATCCTCTTCTTTTTCAGCAGAAGTTTCATCAAGCACGAGCGTTTCGGTTTTAAAATTTCCATCATGTTCATAGTACGCGTTACTTCTCTTATGGCGATAGCTAATCGCATCGTATGGTGTGAGACCCTCGGCCAAGTACCGCGATGCTCCAGCAGGGTGAGACGATTCGGGTGTGTTCGAGCTCTCTGCCACGATGGCCAGGTCGGCTGAGTACTCAAGCCCGTCGAGCGCGTACGCAACATTTGTTTCGAAGCTTGATGGAGTCTGGACGAGATTCCCTATCCAAAAAAGGCAATGCATTCTATATCAAAAGTTACGGTTTTATATTTTTTTAGAAGCATAGAAATAATCAAATTCTACATACTATTTTCAGATAATGTACTCTGAGCACATAATTGATAGATGGTCTGATTTTGTAGATGTTTATGAATACTAAGACTTGTTGATTTAAAATTGGCCACCTTGAGTCAAACGTTTAAGATTTTACTATTGCGATGTTTCAATCACGAGTATTACATGAACAATGCTACTCTAGAGTGAGAGGGAATTTTAAGAATATTAGCATCACTATAACTGCGACTAAGATGCTCAACAACTCTCTTAAAAGCGCCCAGTTGGTTGAGCCCACATATTGCGATGCGTAATGCGCACAATGTACTCGTAGCTAGCGATCAAGTCACCGTTAGGTCAGCTTGCGCTGAAACTAATTAATATCATAACTTTGATCGAAACAATTTTAAGTCATTCATCATCTTCTACACGCTCGGTTAATGTCATGAACTAAAAAGGGAACCGAAGTGCATCACTACGGCTGAGGCTCACCCATGACATTCAGTTCGTGAACTGGAGACGTGAAGTTGAGGTTCACGAGGAAGCCTCCCGTGGTCTTGCTGAGGCTGGTCGTGAGGGCGTAGCTGAGGGTGGGCCCAACCACGGGGGTCACGCGAGCCAACAGGCGCCTTCGTGTGGAGCTCAGGTCTTCCGATACCCAACGGGAGAGATGAAGGAATTACGCACAAATGTAGTGAAAACTGAGTGCTTTGAGATAACTCTTAGTTGATTAAAGTAGGATTTGTTCGATGAAGGAATTACGCACAAATGTAGTGAAAACTGAGTGCTTTGAGATAACTCTTAGTTGATTAAAGTAGGATTTGATTTAAAAAAACAGTTCGAACTAGTGAAGTACCATATGAACCAAAGTGCTAATCTCGGTCCATGTTTTCATTTTGATCTCGTGCAAAATTGTTGAAAAATTGAACAAAAACTAAAAAACCTGAAAAGTTGAGCATCTCATTTGAACCATTATAGAAAGGCCTGCTGCAGCAATAGCTCACAAGATGAAATGATTTCAACCTTACTGATTCGTGCTCTATGAATATTTAGAAACAATTCAGTCAAATACTTCACACATCATCCATAACGTATCTGGAAAAGAGGTGAACTGCACTTCTGTGTAATAAAAAAAATTGTGTTTTTAATTGACATATTCTAACTCTAGATAACATTTTCTCGATGTACTATATTGGGTACTTTCTAAGTTATTCTAAGTTATTAGCCACACTAGACCTTTCATTGCTTGAAGGAGCCAATAAACTGAGTTGATCAGTTCAATGAACTGACAATGATCTATGTTTATGAAGCATAGTTCTGCCTCGGGTAGTTTAAATATTGAGAGTCAACTAGCAGCCTGAATATTAGGAGTTCTTAAGACTCTGTGCGCGTGAATTTTATCAAGAGTTGTTTTAGCACAGATTGTAGTGTCTAAACATGAGGGACAATTATAAACAATTTTATATATATAAAACCCCTTATCTCCAACCATACCTGAAAATTAAGAGTATTTTGTGTTGAAAAAAATGTATAAATTGCATCAAGTCATTGCACCGCCATTATTTTGAATGAGAAAAGTTTTTTTTTGGCAGCGTTATGAGCAGTTCCACTGCATGGTCAATACCGTAATAATGTTTTAAATTTTGTGATCATTTTGAGAGATTCAGGAGCATGATATTGGTCTCGTAGCAGCACGAGTATTAAGGAACTGAAAAATCTCATTTTTTGATGATCTGCCATCAACAGATACTTCTCTAATTTTGAACGAAAATTACAAAAACGCTTAACTATTGGAGCATCAAGTATTCGTACTTCATTTTCGTAGCGACATCTGCAGCATTTAAGCAAAAGGCAATGAACCATTAGTTGTGTGGAAACGTATTTTCTTTTAGTGAGTATAAATGTTTTTTTTTCGTTCGCATCGTTTGCATCAACAACGATACAAGGTGGACAGACTGTTCGTATGACTCAACTATTAGTATTGAAAATCAGTCACGGAGATCACAAACATCTCAGAGATTTATCCTAAAATATTATCATCGACTAACATAGAAGTTAGGATTTCTTTCATATCTTTAAGAGGTAACGTCATTTACTGTGTACATTTTTCTTTAATTACAAAATATTCTCCACTACACAGCTAGTCCTCACAAAGGGCGCTAAGCCTCCTCATCATCAGCTACTGCTGGCACTGACCTCTCTGTTCAACGTAGCTGAGCAGAATAGGTCGGAGAGTCCGTGGCGAGGTAAGAATGATCTTGCGTATTTCGTTCCCTAGCCAGCGCGACGGAAATTTTATTCGAGGTAAATTTTGGTGGCCCGAAGAGCGTGTCCCGACGTAGCAGACCGATAGTTCTCCTTCGCTGGCACTCGCGCAGTGTTGGTCATTTCTGTTCATGTTACACAACCGTGTAGATTGTTAAAAAGCTGTAAAAATATATTAGGTTGATTATAAAGAAATTAAAGAAAGAATTAACAAGAACACACTTCATTACATCACAGCGCAACAATTCACCGATCATCAACGACACTGTTTAGTAGGAAAATTTACGTTGCTTCTATACGTCTCGATCAAATTGAATCAAATTACATCGCATTAAATCAAACATCAAAATTTCGTTTGATGTGAAGATATTTTTTGTCACTTCCGTTGAAAACGTTTTAGAAAATTTACGTATTTTTATTTCTGATGATTTTCTCAGAAAATTTTTTCACTCACAGAGCTACTCCACGTTCTAGTACTTTAATTTAGCTTAAGGCAACCATTTCCAACAATCAGAAACTTTTTTTCTATGGGACGTACGTCTATGAAAATTTGTACACTACTAGATCTCCACATTTGTAACAACTTTTATAAAAGAAGTTTTTTTCATTTGGGGCATAGAAAATTAATTATTCCTTATAACAAAAAAAATTTTATTTATTTTTTCGAGTGTAAGTCCGAAGTTTACAAAGCTATAGCAATGAGGTTTGTTGCATTTGAAAGTAAATCGTGTTCTCTAAAACTCTAGCAGACTAATTTTTTCGATTTATTTCATTCCGAATTTATATGAATT
>JACJUY010000095.1:124711-209410 GCA_014220935.1 Platorchestia sp. MABIK
CTAGCTCTGGGATACGTTCCTGATATTTTTACAGACATTCGGGGACATATCTCAAACTCTTTTAAAGCAATAAAAAAAACAATCAGGAAAATCTCATCTTGGACTGAGATGCTTGGAAATGGTTCCCTTAACTGATCCTCATCGAAGAGGAGAGTGAATGAGCAACTCACGAATAAAATACCACCGAGTACCCTTCCGGGAGGACCTATTTCCTAAAACAACTTCTAATTTTATTTAAATATGAGAATCACAACAATAGTACAATGTAGCTGGATTCATCCCACCTCATCTCTTCAGTCGGAGTCCAGCTGAGATGCCAACGCGTCTGCGTCTGTGCGAGCACGAGGGGCAGCTCCCTGGCGGACGGCACCTGCAGCAGCAGCCGCAGATCATGTCGCGACTGTGGGAAAACGTGCGCAGAGTGAGACCGTGTTCGGGTGTCAGGGGAAGTTTTTTACGTTGACTTTTGACGATAGCATAGATTCGATGCAAGTATATTGATATTATTTTCCCATAGCTTTTTCGCATTTTGTTAATTATCGTTTTTTATTCTTTGTTTTACAGCACTGATGATGGAACCAGAGATTCCTTAACCTTTGCTATTAAAAGACTGTTCCCTTTTAGTTTGGATTTTCTTTTCATTTTACGTTTTAGATTTCCTAAAAATCGCCCTTTTAATTCTATTCTAGCATAGATTAGTTAGGGGAATAACATTGTTATGAAATTATTTTATGTTAGTTCATCTAATTTTTACCTCCATTGAATGATTAGTTATAATTAATGGAAAAGATGAAGGTGCTGTCAAGGAAATGAGCTTTTACTGGTGGAGTGGCAGGGTACATTAGTAAAAAATATGGTAGCGCTGATAACCAGGGAATTATTAACCGTAAAAAATAAAATTTAACTCACATGTGTGTATATATATATATATATATATATATATATATATATTTCATATTTAACAGGAAACAAGTTTACAAAGTGCTCATTTTTCAATGCACAATGGAGTTAAAACCAATTACATATTACTATTATTATTGTATGGTATTTTGCGCTAGGACCAGATAATTTCCATGTTTTACATCAACACCAATTACAATTTTCTAATGTAGAACCGTAACAATAATTGCAAAACCAACAAAATTTAAGGACGATTTCTCTTAGGATCTTTTCATAATTTTATAAATTTAACCCACCTCTTCTTGCAGTAATTTTACCCCTTGAAATTTTCGAAGGATTAACCTGCCTTTCATAGGCAAACTTTTCATGGCGCAAAACCGGTTACGTAGTTAATGAAAAACATTTTACCTTTATTAATGGAAATTCTGCACGTAACCTGTTCAATTGTTATTTTAAACTATTTTTGACGTCTTTATGTCTTCACATCCTTTAGAATTTTCTTGGATTCTTTCTGTCAAGTATATTACTATTTAGTTCATATTTATCGATGGTCCACATCACTGTTTGCTCGGTGCAGTATTTCATTTGAAATGGTTTTGAAATATTCAGCGACTGCATTTACACTTTTTGCGATCGAAAATTTTCAGTATTAATATGTGTTGAACTGTCGATAATTGCATGGGGTAAAATCTTAGTAAATACCAGCAAGCTTAACTGCAAAAAAATACAAATTGATCCATCACAGAGATGCTTATGTAATCAGTGACATTGTAACAGTGCTGGATTAAAATATAAATATCAGTGAATTATCCAAATTCGACCCTAGGGTCCTGTTCTAGAGTGCATTAAAATCACTTTCAGTTTTAACCTAATCATCCTACATAAAATTCCCATGTTGAAAATATACCTACAGTAGAAGATAGATGAAGCATTTCCTCGTAAAAGATGTTGAAATTCATTTATTTGCAGTTCGTGAGATATGAGTTATGGGTATTTTTAAAAGAGGTAACATTTATGTGAGAAAAAGTATATTTTATTTCGTTTAACGAAAAATTTACTTCTGCTCTGTGTTTCATTAAAATGCTAATTGGGATGGAAAATGCTGAAAAATTCCCGCAACAAGATTTTTTTTAAAGAGCTTCATCACCGTTAAAGTTTCACCTTATAGAAGCATTACAATTTAATTTCTTGAGAAACCAAACAAGACAATGATTTTTTTAACATGCACTTAAACAAGCTCATGTGAAGAGATAAAAACTGATTTTATTGTACTCACTTGCGAAAAGTATGTAAATGAAAGAGGCAAATTGATCAGAGCAGAAGAGGATGACGTTACGAGGGTTACTCCTGTAGATGGCATGCGAAATTCTGTGCGAACGACGAGGCCTGTCCTGTGGGACAGACGAGGACACAGGGTGGAATTCACTTAAACAAAAGAAGTAACATAGACTACAGAACGGAATATCTATGGGTTGAGAGAACTCTACAACCTATGTAGTCTCTCTGTATCACCTTTTCGCGGAGCTTACTCAAAAAACGATGAATATCGTTCGTATAAGTAATATATAAGCAGTTCAACTTCTCACTGCTTCGGAACAAGGAGGAAGTTCCAGAATTGGCTGCCTTGCTATTGAACATTTTTGTAGACCAGACCAATGATGAACTCGCACTCCAACCAAAAATGATCATGCACAATACAGTTGAATACTAATTGGGTAATGCTTCAATAAGATGTGAGAGGTACGCTCTCAGATTTTAAAACTAAGCGAATTTTGGAGTTGAGCGTTTTGTTGGTACGCTTACTATACTGCTGCTGAACAGTTGACACTATTTCTTCCACTAGTAAATCGAGAGGCATCATTTCAGCCTCAATTCAATCCAATTTAATACTGGAATACATTCATTTCAATATGACCCGGAAAAATTATAGTGCGCACCATCACAATCTGGTGTTTGAAATGTCATGCTGACTGCAAACTTGTAGTTTCGAGAAAATTTGTAGTGCTGATCAGTATGATTACTTGTACAAAGTATCATGGTTTGGAAACAGAAACAACCAGCTAAAAAATCTACTGCTGTCAAGTGAAGTGAGAATAATAAATAAATAAATGAAGATTCGAAACCAAGGCAAAAAAAAAACCATCTGATCGAACGGATATGCAAAAACAAAATGAAAAATAACGCAAATCATGCAATTCAAAGGAGTTCATATTCACGAAGAGGAATTCAAATAACTGTTCTATAGAACCGCACCTATTAAAATTACCCTTTCGATATGAGTCGCAAGTCATCACCAATTTATTGATCTTCATTTTCTTTCACATACTAATCAATATTTAAATATATATTTTTAACGAAAAATATGAAGGCTGAAATTTGACCTTGCGAAAGCAACGTCAGTGAGTAGTATTCACTGACGTTGCTTTTGTGTTGCTTTCGTGTTACGTAGGTGCCTGTGCGTGATTGATATCTGACGACCTGGGATTCGGAGACAACCTTAGAATTAGCCACTTGGCTCGTTTCAGTTGCCATATTCTACGATGAGTTGTCATTAGCTCTATGTGAACTTTAACAAATAGTGTATTTATATACTGTATATATACTGAATACGAATTAAAAATTACTTAGTTTCAACAATTTACCGGGCTAGTAGACTGACAGAAGACCTGGTGCTTGGCCTGCCGCCAGAATCTGCTAAGTCAGCAGCTTGCATGTCGAGATGCAGGTCAAGAAGCGCTGCAGCAGACACATGCACCACGAGAGGCACACCCGACGCGCTAGCAAGAGATACGCTCGAGTCCGTCAGAGGGAGCAATGCGTTCAACTGTAAAAAGAACCGTCGATAAACTCACTCCATTTTTATCAAAAATGACTAGCATTTAAATCTTTGAGTGAGCATAGTCATTAAACTTTAGAATTCAACATTATTGACAAAACTTTCCTACATTGGAATTGAAGGAATCAGTAGGTCTTTGTTAGGGACCTGCAGTTGTTTTCGACTACATTTTCTTGTGATTTATAATTTTATAGCCTTTTATATTACTATTTCGATTACACTAAGTGTTAAGTATTCACTCAGAACATTCATTGCATGACACTCTTGGGGCAGCAACTCATCATTCCTTAGGGTGAATACGGGATACATGGGTTCAATATTTGGTCCAGAGACTTGTCGCTAACTTGATAAATTGAATATTTTTCCCGTTATTTATTGTGAAAATGGCTCAATTTTATTGAACAGAAAGCTTGGCGCATAAAGTTATTAATTCTAGAAAAATATTTGAAACATATGAACGAATCATCTATCATTATTGAGACGAAAAGCGAAAAAAATTATGTTCCTGCTTAATTCGACAGAAATATTATACATGTTTACAGGGCTATTTGGTGATATTTTTATCATCTATATTGACGAACAATACTTTAATGAAAATAGCTATAGATTTAAACCAAATTCATACGAATATCCTTAATGATACTCATGAATTATTTCATGAAACCACCTATGGCTTTAATGACTGCTTATATTCGGGTCTGAAGCTGAATTTAAGCGGTCCTTATTCATTTCGGACATCACCTGAACTATAACAGCTTTCAGTACAGCTATGGTATTATGAGGGTGTCAATTAGTCTCCCTTTCAAAGATACTTCTCCTGTGTAACTATCAGCTCTGTATTTTCCGTTTCCCTCGGACTAAAATATGTGATTTAAATCCCTCATACGCAGACGCTTCTTACGTCTCGTGACACTAATCGGCAAAGTGCCGTCAAAATTGAATTAATAGTACATGTTATGGGTAGTAGGAACAGATGTAAGCCAAGAATAACGCTCGCCAACTAGTATAACAGGAGCAAGAAGTCGCTTCTGTTAATCGCAATCGAAGATTGACATCGATTGTGCTTTTTTTAAGAAGAATTTAAAAAATTTGCACCAGCCAGACTAAGATGTTAACGCGTTGTCTGCAGCTGGGTCAACTCAAGCTCCATATTCAACTTAAATTAATCAATTTTAGAATTCAACATTGAAAATGACAGGCATTAAATTAAAAGCGTTTTCATGCAATTATGGTTAAGTACTTATGGCAACTTAATTTGTGACTCTAGTGGGTCAGCCGCGTTATGAAAATCAACTCCGTGATCACCGGTGGGTTATGCCGCAGACGTACCTGTATAAACTAGGTGAAGGAAGAACTAAAAGCTGCGAAGCGAAGCAGCGCTGTTTATGAATACCGTTGAGGAGCTCTCTATTCTCAGGAAGTAGACGACGTTTCCTATCAAGGATGAAATGAAGGATTTTCCTGGCAGCACCTATGCATAAGTGTGAGAACGGATAGAGCCAGGACTCAGTCTACGCTGTCTCAGAGCGTGGAAAGCTCTAATTACCAGAAAAAAGTAGGGCCAAGGAGAGGAGAATGACCTAAATAATTTAGCTCAAGAAAATCTTGAAATGAAAATATTTTTCGTACGCACCGTTGAGACACCATATCTGGTTAGGAGTCGAGGCAGCCTGCGAAGAGATGATCCGGTAATGTCGGTGTGGCAGATCGGCAGCCCCAGCAGCCGGAGTGACACTGTGACACGGGCAGTGCTAGCTCGGTACTCCCCAGGCATGCTCGATAGCACCTGCAAAGCGTAAAATTGTCTAGTGAGATTCTTGAAAATTATGAGATGCAAATAATATCTTACATAACTCTTAGAAAAATCGACAGGTGTTAACCAACTGTATCCTCTCATAGATGACTGTTTCAAGGGTTTTGACTAAGACTTTCAACTTTTACGTGCTATTTAAGTTTAACGTACTTGGCGAATGAAGTTCTGGAGGTCGTCCTGCCGGAGCGTAGCATCTCGCTTTTCTCTCGTCAGGAAGCCCCCAAGGACCTCAGCAGCTCTCATAAGCAGCGCTGGAGCGTCGTCAAAGATGCGGGACGCAAAGGTCTGAGCGGCGTCGGTTAGAAGCTCTTCGGCACCGGCAACTCGTGCGTCCAGCTGGCCGAAATACAAAACGAGGCAATGTGAACGGCATCCTGGTGTTTTCTAATACATTTAAAGAATACTCCTTGTTCAAATAAGAACAGGAGTTACAGAAGACGATTATCAGTTCTCTGGCTTCTGAGGTTAACCTATGACTTCACAAGACTGAGAGGTAAACGTTTTTTTTTCCTGCATAACTCCACGTGTGAAAAGCAACATAAAACTTTAGAGTCTCGAAACCCAAAATTCTTTTGTGAGCTGTTATTCGCATCAGAACAGTGTGCATAATATGAGATAGAAACGACATGCTTAATTTTTTAGGCCTAGCTCTTGAGTCGATGAAAGTTTGAAAAGCATCATATGAAACTAAAATTACACAGTGAATCTCTCGATCTGAAGTAAATGGAAGAGCTTCTTGAGAATCTAGCTTAAAGGTTGTCAAACATGAAAAAATTACATTTGTTAGTGAAGACCAGTATTCACAAAGGACACACCCAGAAACATTGCAATTCCTGACATTAATAAGATATTTTTAATGCACCCTTACTTTCGTTTTCGCACGTGCTCTTACGCCATCAAAATCGCAAGAGATTTCCCACTGCCTCTAATTATTCCTGAAAACGAGTAAGTTGGAAATCATTTGTAATTTACATGTCATGTACATGACTTGCTGCTCTACTTTCTGAGATAGCAAAGTTAGTTGTGCCGCATGCTCTAATGTGTTAAAATTCGGAACAAATTTTTCATAATACGTTGACCACAGCTAGCCGTTAGCGCTTTTATTTTAGGTTTAATTCTACTCTACGTGGATAACTTTTTAAACAGCTTGAAAATGAGTAGTTGCATATCTATTGTTGCATGTAAACGCTCGTACTCGTATGGCCGAATAAAGCGAACATAATTTATTGAACCACGTCAACCTCGAGCTGAACTAACCTAAGCTCATAAAATAGGCTAATCTTATTTCCCTGAGTTAATCGTTTCAAGCATGGTAGTACAAATTGCTAATCATCATAAAGCATTTGTGTTATTAAGCATTGTTGGCTTTGAAAATTGGGACTTTGAAGGGGTTGAAAGAGAAAATTGAACTATGCATAGCTGCCCGACAGCAACTCCACGCAATATTGACTAGCAGTTTCTCCTAAGCCACGAGCTGCTTTCTTTATACCCTACCAGCAGCTTGGATGTATTCTGAATAATGAAAAACGTTTAGTAAAACTTCCCAATGGATTTCATTCAAGTAATGTTTCGAAAAGCCAATTGTGAACAGCACTGGTGCAAAGAATTAACCTCGAAATCGGACCTCCACGTAAAAACTGAATTTCGCTTCAAATGTTACACCATAAATAGACCTTCCATTTTTACCATGAAAAAACAAGTTTTGTCTCTAGATTATATTAGGCGTACACAAGAAATAGCTCGAGTACACGGGTGCAACAATTGCTACTACGATTATCTGGCTACAACCTTGTTCAACGGCGATAGATAAAAACTGCAAATAACTAACAATGAGCCCACACAGTCTCCCATTATGTCAAGCTCTCGCAGCTCAACTACCACCACTCTTCCGCAACAAAATACAAGGATCACAACTCCACACATTAGCAGCTGATGCCAACCATAAAATAAAATATACTCATTCATTTTCAACCGATTAAAACTAACAGCTTGCCGTTAGTGCATCCAATTTCAACCTAATTAATACAATGCACACCACGCAATAAAGCTCAATCGACCACACGACCTCACGCAACGAACAGAAATGATGTAAGACCATGCAATACAGCAGAAGACAGTCGTCCCACCTGCAGCAGGTCGTGACGCACTCCGTCCCTGTACAGGACGAAGGCGAGGCGGCAGGAGCGCGGCAGGGGCGAGCTGCGCCCCCACACGCCCTCCAGGACACCCGTCAGCGCCTGCCGTGCGTCCACGTGCACCGTGTGGCTCAAGTACCTGCGACATTTTTAATCCAACACGTGTTTGAAAAATCTGATTTCATATTTTATTTGATTATTTCTTTTAGGCTTGTGGTTGTTGAAGTTCTAGAAATATTTTATCACAACGCTCGTCATTTTAGCAAGGAATTTGTAAGACTATGATTGAGACGTATTTTTTATTTCGAAGCCAGTGCCACTACTAATATAAAATTATTGTAACGAGACGTCAGATAAGCGTCTGCGTATGAGAGATTTAAACCTCATATTTTAGTCAGAGGGGAAACGGAAAATACCAGGTGGCCCAGCGAAGTGTGGAGAAATTAAAGTTAGATTTTTTCAGTTACATGAAGGCCAATCAAAACAACTCACGTATCAAATAAAAGAGAAACGTATTGTTTTTAAAAACATCTAAGAATTATTCAACATAACTTTCTCCTTGATAACCTGGTGAAGACGAGGGATCACCTGATCACACGTGGCACGTTCAGATCCCTCGTCTACGCCAGATTATCAAGGAGAATAAAGGATATGTTTAATAAATCTTAGATGTTATTAAAGATTATACATTTTTATTTTATTTGATACATGAGTTGTTCTGATTTGCCTTCATATAACTGAAAAAATTTAACCTTTATTTGTCCACACTTCGCTGGACCACCCGGTATTTTCCTTTTTCCCTCTGACTAAAATATGAGGTTTAAATCTCTCATGCGCAGACGCTTATCTGACGTCTCGTGGCAATAATTTTATATTGGTAGTGGAACTGGCTTGGAAATAAAAAATACGTCTCAATCATAGTCTTACAAATTCCTTGCTAAAATGACGAGGGTTGTGATAAAATATTTCTAGAACTTCAACAACCACAAGCATAAAAGATCCAATTAACGAATGATAAAACTACTATAAGATTACGACGTTGCAGCAAACCAACCCAAACAAACTCTGAATCAGATTTGAGATTTCGCCGAGCAACAAAGGAAATCCAATCATGATTCAAGAATATTACCTGCTGTGCCGACGAGGGTCGTACATGACGGGATCTGCGGCGGAGACAACTTCTGGTGACTGGAGCAGCAGGTCTCTGAGCGGCAGCAGACTCAGGTCGTCCCCAGCCAGGGTGGCACGAGTGTGGCTCCACACGTACGAGGCAACTGAAATGAGACATCTCATGCTAGTGAGGTTGAAGCCAGTTATGTCACCATTTTTTTGGGGTTAAGAAAGTTGCGATTGCTATTTTTTTGAGCAAACTTATGAATTTCTCAATGTGACGAAACTTTCGTTGCAAAGTGATTTCATGAATCACAATTTGATTAATTGCATAGAATGGGGAAGATATCGAAATGTTGACAATTATTGCTGTAATATGAACCAACTCATGAAAAATGCTGCTGGCAATGAGTAAACCAAGCCTTGAATACATCATTCCAAAAATACGGGCAAATTTACGAATGATGTTGTCGTAAATAACACAGTAATGCCTCTAAAATAGCGACACCGTGATTCAAATTACAGAATGTAAATTATGAAATAGAATTTTATAAAAAAGATATTTAAACAAGATATGGACAGGTTTGATGCTTGGAAATCAGCGGAGATTAAAAAATCAAAATTAAGAAAAACTTAACGCAGTTGCACGAGTTTCCTGAACATACAATAGATTACATCTCTCCCACCTCATCACTGCATGTAAAGAGAGTCACATTGGTACCTGTGAGTGAGCTTTTGTTAGCAGCGCAGACAGATGGGATAGAACAGTTCTACTTATTCACATTTTATACTTGGTTGTGCTTTTTAATAATAGAGCAAATTTTTTAGTTACATCCAATTGAAACGATCTAGTTGAGTTATGCATTCAAATCGCAAGACTACATCACTACAAAACGATGATAAATTTGAATAGTGGTGGGAGTAGGCATGAAGCTTCCATAATGTTTTGTCAATGCAGAACGACTGGCGGGAATAAGCTCATTGTTGAAACAATAAGAGAACGGCAAAATAAAAAATGTGATGGATACGTCTGAAGAAAATCAAATTTCATTTCTATACAAGAACATTTGAAAATTTATCCTGATAACATTTTTTGCCAGAAATACATATTCCATCGCATGAAGATCGAAATCAGAGAGTGAAAGCTACGTAAAAATTACTAGCTTTCTCGGTAGTAATGAAGTCATCTCGCAGTTTTGACATAATTTTAAACGATGCAGTGATATTACGAAGAAAATTCATAAAATTTGAACCTATAACATAAATCAAATTTTGAACCGCTATATTTTGGCCTAAATTTTGCATACGCAACAATTTTACCTCTCCTGCCATATAATGAGAAATGAGCTGACTTAAATACAAACTAGCAATAGACTTAAAACCTTGGTGATAAATCCATTTCAAAATTCCAACAAACCTCAAATATCGATAACTTCTCTCCTTGTCTCAGGCAGTGGTTCTTAACCTTTTTACTCCTACGCCCCCTAAAGAATTGTCAGGGAAAATTGTATGCAGATGGACTAGTAAATAAGAGCTCACAGCAAAGAATATTGTAAATAGGTCCTCAAACATATTCAACAGTGAAAGTTCACTCTTTTGTCGAAAATATTGCTGGGGAAAACTAAGCTATACTGAGGAGGCTCGCGCGCCACAGGTTATGCACCACTGGTCTCAAGTAATAAAATACCTTGAGGGCTGAATGACGAGTGGGCTGGGTCGAGGACCTGCGTGAGGGCGGGCAGGAGGTGGGGACGGGCCGGCAGACACGCCACCAGGCCCCTGTACGCCGCCACGCGCACCTCGGGGTCTGACGGCGACTCTAGCACGAGCCTTTGCAACTTCGCTACATCCTGAAGAGGAAAAAGCTCAGAATAAGCTGGACTAAAAAACTTAAGTTGGTCTTCAACCATGCTTGTTGGATTGACCTATTTTCTGACCCAAATCTTTCAATTTGTTTTTTCTTTCTCACTCATGTGTGACCATAAAAAGTTCTCAGTGTCAGACAGCCCTTTTTCTACATGCTGAGTGTTTTGCTGATTAAATTTTGCATGTAAAAAGCTTCATCTGGAATCTCTCCTTTCTGTAGTGTTTGCAAAGAGTAGAACTTTAATACGCAAGAAGTCGAATTACGGAAGTGGCTTCTGTGAGGTGTTCTTTTGAAGTAAAAAATGTAGTCCCACTTCGTTCTTTAGCTCGATGAAAAATAAGCAGAGAAAATAGGCTAATCTAAAAAGAAATAAACTAATTCTACAATGCGTCACAACTCATATTACATTAGCGATTGAGAGAAGGAACAGTTGAGAATGCTCTTACTTACGAGTATACAAAGTAGATGACAAATTGTTTAATTAACAAAAATTGCCGAAAGCAACGCAGGCTAAAGCATTATCAAACTAACTCACCACATAAAAGGGTCTTCAATGAATTAATAAGTTATTTAGTGAGTTTTCATGCAATGTAACTATATTGGTGCTCAATTGCCACAACTTTAGTCCAGCAAGAAAATACTACGGCGACCGAAGGTCATCTATAACAGATACGAAAGCGAACAGATACGATTCTTGAGTTCCTCAAAAGGAACTCAAGTGAAAATTTTGAATGTTATTGAAGATATTTCTTCTGTTGGGTGCCCTTAGAAACTTAGCAATCACAAACTCTCCCTTAGTTATCTGAAGGTGAATTAGCGGCATTGGTTGACACTGCCTTCAGGAAAAATTATATTTTCAGTAAGGTTAGTCGTATTTTTTTTTCACTTATTTCAGAGATGTTACCGAGAAGTTACTTCAGTCAACTCCTGCGCGAGCGCAGTCTTCCGCTTATGCTCTTCTCCTTTTATCAGCATGAGGTGATCTTTGTTCTTCTAAGCGTCAACCTCGGATAGGAAGCGACTCAGTCCATTAAACTTTAGAGCAATGGTAATTGTATTATATACTTGTGCCCAACTTAAAAGAATTCAAATCTCAGTCATATCGAGCACGATTTTAACATTGTTCTTAACTTTTAAACTCTAACGCTTGTCATGATTCTATCATGACAGCTTCTATTTGTGAATATTTCTGTGCAGTTATCAAGTTTGACAACATGCCTGCGAAATTACTTCTCCTAAAAAAATTTAGTTCTCCTAAAAAAGTGCGATATCCCAATTCGAAGATATAATTCGTGACGAGTTCTCTACAATCTCATCTACGACCATGTTAGCATGTTCTAAAATGTTTAATGACGTCATCTTATTTCAGCAGCCATCACCGTCGGTTAAGAAGCGAAAGCATACACAGAGAAATATGGTCAGATCCATATTTTCTCACAGTGCCAGAACGCTTTGCTTAATTTTCATACCTCAGGAAAAATTTGAAAGATTCAAGTTTTTATTCTACCCTGTTTCACACACTGAATTCCACGCATGTTCGACAATGAAGACAATATTTTAATATTATCAGCAGCAACTTGCTTTGCTCCCGAATCCAGTAGTTTGAACGCTCGAGTCCTTGAACATTGACGTTGGAGTACTGAACCTAGAGCAATTGTAATACAAATACATGAATGGAAGCACGAAATGTAGAAAAATATTCTGCTTTACTGATTTAGAAGTGCGCCAGGACATTCGTCTCTAGGTTAATGCTACAAATTATTGATCCAAACCCCGTAAAACATGATGCATGATGCATTTTTTTTACTGAGTTCTAATGTACATTGAACATCATCATAGTCAGTATGATTGTCTTCACTGACCTGTTCTTCACAGGTGAGGGTGGCGAGCGAGTCCATAGCAGCAGCCTGAACCATAACGCTGTCGGTAGCAAAGCAGTGGCGGAGGGCTTTCACGAACTCCGGAGGTCGCTGGGGCAGCACGCTTAGCACGAACAGTAACTCTGCGGTCTTGAGCGCCAATGAAAACAGGTTGTGTGAGATATAAATTTGAAAAGGTAATATGTTACATGCAAACGGAGAGCATGTTTACATCTTAATGCAGAAAACTGAAACGAAAAAGGTAGGTAAGACGAGAATGGCGAGTTGTGAAGCAGTAAAGTAACTTCGATATTGTTAAAATTTTTATAGTAAATACAACATCAATTCGCTGGAGCATTTTTCAAACTCAATCTTTGGTTTTCACACAGAGTTTCATTTTTGGTAGACGTAGGCGAGAGCAGGTGTGTCATTTAATCAGCGCTGAATGGATGGGCTGTGGAGGTAAAAAATCTACTTTTTTCAGTTTAAGAAAATTCATCTATAGCCAATGGAAGAGAAAAGCTTCAAAAGTGAATCAAATGCGTAATCGCATGTGTGAAGTCTAAAGAAGGCAATTTCGATTTTACTGGTGAGCCTCGAAGAAGGAGACACTGTCTTTATGTTGATGACCTTTGAAAGTTACAATGGAAGATGATCCTCGATAAACAATCAGAACATTGTCCCGAAGACTTGATGCACGTTGGTCTGCTATTCAGGAGCATCTGAAAAACATTGTAAAGATATATAGAGGGTCACTAATGAACTTTTTCCAAACCACAAAGCAATGCGAGTAGCAATCTAAATTACCTTCTTTAAACTTCAAAAACTATCTACGACAGTTTTTAACACTTACGCCTTCTGGAGAGACGTTTATTTATTTCAATGCTCATGTTGGATTACTACCTTCGTGGAATTCGTACATGATTCACTCTGAAGCTTTTCTCCTCCAAGGACAAGAGTTACGTTTAAAATATTAGCTGGAGTAGATTTAATTAAATGTAAAGTTTAACTTAATATCTGACATCTGATCTGACCTTCAAAACCGCTATTTGGACTTATTGATATGCTTTACAGTTTGGTTAAAGCAAAAGACGGCAAAAATTTCCGGTACCCCTAATAGAACACACATTGATGTAAGATTGCAAACATTGAAATAGACACGTTTTAATTAATAACTGAGTGGTCGAAAATGTTTCGCTATAGCGTAACGAGGACTTGAAACTCGAAATGTATTGGATAAAGATTCGAACTTTTAAAGTGGCAGGAAAATGAAATGTAGGAGTTAGGAAAGCATTTTTATAAAGAACACAAGAAAAAATGAACACAGAATAAGAGCGATAATTATTATGACCACATTAACAGAATATAAAGGAGAAAAGAGGATGTGTTGAATAATTCTTAGATGTTATTAAAGACAAAACATTTCTCTTGTATTTGATACGTGAGTTGTTTTGATTGGCCTTCGTATAACTGAAATTTATTTGTCCACAGTTCGCCGGGCCACCCGGTAATAAACACGTTGATCGTAAACTGGCATTTAACAAGCAGTTTTCAGTAAGAACGTGTATCTCAGAATTATAAAACTTTTGTAACATTTGCGCGCATGTTAACATTTCATCACGTGTACATTGTAAATAAGCAGTCACATTCAAAAAAGTACAGTATTTTTGAAAAAAATGACGCTTTTTCTTACGGCGTCTAAATTTAGCGAAGGTGTAATGGCCACGTTTGCGGACGAGTATGTTTTTCTTGGGTAGCCTTACCTTATTCTACACGAGTGCACTCACCTCCTCATGCTGAGTGCCAGCACACGCCTTCTCTGGAGAGAGCACTGCGCTGTGTTCGATGAGCAGCACCTGGAAGAGCTGGGGTGCAGTCCTTCTGACGGCCGCCATCAGCGCCGACAAGCCCGCCACGCGTCGCACGCCCACGCCGCCAGCCCGCGACGCGTCGCGCGCCAAAAAGCGCGCCATCTGTTGCCGTTGATATCAAAACAACATGCGCTAAAAATTCTGATGTTTAAATCACGATCCCTGAAAGATTTATGATTGACCTAAAACCTACTGCTCAAAGTATTTGAATTGTTAACGCGGTCCAGCAATTCAATTCTCAACGAATAATTCGTTTTTCAAGAAGAAAGTACAATGTTTTATTAAAATATGTTTATTTAAACAAGGTAAAATAAAATTGAAGCGGATGAAATATTCTCACAATTACACTAACTTTATAAACGTAGCATCTCTAATAAAAGCAGGTTAAATTCATCATTGTAGCCGGCTGTTAGATATATTCTTATTCGATTTGTTAGGCTGTCCTGTTCTGCGCCCATTGTTAGATAATTCTTTAGGCTGGTCCTTCTTGGGAGCCAGTGATAGATTATTTAGGTGGGCGAGTCCTGTTCGACCCGATTTGATGATTCTTTAGGCTGGTCCTTCTTGGGAGCCAGGGATAGATTATTTAGGTGGGCGAGTCCTGTTCGGCCCGATTTGATAATTCTTTAGGCTGGTCCATCTTGGGAGCCAGTATTCTTCTCGTTGAAGATGGTACTCGGTTTATTTTCAGAGTTTATTTGCAGGAAACAATATTAGTTGCGGAGGATTTCAATAGCAGATAAGGAGGTCCCGAAATTCCAGAGAGCGGACCGTTTCTTTTAGTCGCTCTCCCGAATTTCGGACAAGCCGGATTCAAGGGGTTTTTCGGGAGCATCGATGATACTCGAATTAAATTTCGACGAACATTATTTACAAAGATACGAGAATATCCATACTGGCACGGGGCCTAACACGCCCATAATCACAAGACTTTACTTGTAAAGCAAAGTCTTAACAAACCCACGCCAGTATGATCGATAAAATTAGAGAATGGAAGTCCTGTTAGGTCTCTGATTAGGTTTCGAGACCGTTCGGCGTATAGGGGTTACATGATAATTAATTCTATAATCTTAAGAGATATAGGCCCTAGTTTAGCGCCCTTTTTAACATCAACTATTTATAAAGAGAACATATTTACAAGTTTTATCTCGAAATATCTCGGGAACATTCTCGGATATCTTGCGGTTTCACGCGTTTCCCTGGGAAGTGGTGGAGCGAGATAGGAAATCGGCGATATGATTCGCGGTTCCCGTGATGTGCTCTGCTTGGTATTGAAACAGGATCAGGTAGAGGGCCCATCGTTTCAAGCGAGGGTTTAATTTATCGGCCTGTTGCAGATAGAGTAGAGGCCGGTGATCAGTTTGTAGAATAAATTCTCGGCCGTACAGATAGGTTTCGAGGGCAATGACGTCCTCGTATTCGGTGAGCTCTTGGGCTGTACTGTGGTTCTCAAACCGTTATAGAATTCCTGTTGAGGCGGGAGATGCGGGTTTTTATTTTACCGACTTTGAAGAATGGTTGATTCAAGGCGTACTTCGTCTGCCGCAGCTTTGAGCTGAGCTTGATAATAGATGCAGTTTTCCCGAGTTTGGGTCGCTGAGTTCGGTTTGATTGAAGATGCAGCTTTTTAGAGTTCAGGTGGCTGAGTTCGGTTTGATTGAAGATGCAGCTTTCCAGAGTTCAGGTCGCTGAGTTCGGGCGCCACTTGTTAGATATTTGCTTATTATTAGATTTGTTAGGCTGTCCTGTTCGGCGCCAATTGTTAGATAATTCTTCAGATTTGGTCCTTCTTGGGAGCCAGTGATAGATTATTAAGGTGGGCGAGTCCTGTTCGGCCCGATTTGATAATTCTTTAGGGTGGTCCTTCTTGGGAGCCAGTATTCTTCTCGGGGAAGATAGTACTTGGTTTATTTCCAGAGTTTATTTGCAGGAAACAATATTAGTTGCAGAGGATTTCAATAGCAGATAAGGAGGTCCAGAAATTCCTGAGAGCGGACCGTTTCTTTTGGTCGCTCTAACGAATTTCGGACAAGACAAATTCAAGGGGGATTGGGGAGTATCTATGATACTAGAATTAAATTTCGACGAACATTATTTACAAAGATACGAGAATATCCATACTGGCGCGGGGCCTAACACCGGCAAATACAAAAATTAGGTTGTTACTCAGGAAATATATTTTTGACTTGTATCTTTTTCAGACAATTTAGGCTAGATTATTTGAGTGTTTGTATTTAATCTAAAGTCACTTCCACCTTCGACAATTTAACAACGCAAAACTGCACGCAAAGCTCTATGACCATGTTGAAGGCTGAAGAATATCAAGGAATTCTCTTGTACGAATGAACGCTGGTGTACGAATGAACGAATGAACACTTGGCCTCAGAAGCTCTACGAAACATCAAATGTACTTTTCACAATGATTCTACTGACACCAAAACGATTCGGAAGTGGTTCCACAATTTCTAATCCGGATGTGGAAACCTTAAAATATAACCAAACGAAAAAATGAAAAATCGACATTTGTTGTCATGAATTGAACGTTGTGGTTAAATAAAATCTGTGAATAACGTTTCCAAAAATCTCATTAAGGTTCCTTAAATAGAATAGGACCAATTTTCGATACTAGATATAATTGAAAACTTAATAAGGCGGAATATCTTGTTCCACTTCAACACTTAATAACATTGGAAGTACCAAGAACTTCAATACTTGCTCTAGGTTGTTTTTCGACATTAAAGGGAATAATTAGAATGTGTAATGAATATTAGATACCCTTTGGAAACAGCAAGAGAATTAGGCCATAATTAGATGCAGGAGTCACCAAAACTCGACTCAAAACCATCAATGTACTTTGAAAAATTATGGCCATTGCGTGGTGGCCTTCATTGAAGGCCCTTCATTATTCATCTTACAACAAGTACAAATTGTAACAAGAATTTCTTACTCTCAGAAAATTGAGTGAATGCATGCAAAATTAAGAGTGCACGTAATGCGCCACTCTTTATAAGCTTCTGTTCGTAAGTTGCAAAGTTTGAATAATTAAACTATTACCATCCTATATGTTTTCAGAATATTTTTCTTCCTGATTATCCCTTCTTGAAGCATTTCAAACTTTGCTTGCGCAGCAAAATATTTTTAAAAAGAGAAGAGGTGATCAAATCATTCAAACAGTTTATCTGTATTAAAGATGAGAAAGTTTTTAAAGGTGGAATGTATGCCTTGAGAAAACTTTGGGGAATATTATGGGTATTTAGGTTCGTATTATGAATAAATAAAAAGAACTCAACAATTACTAATTACTTCATTTGTTCAATTTCATGTTTCACAAAACGTGGGTCATTTGCAAGTGAGTTCATCCACAGCAACAATAAAGCATGTACAATCGAAGTGAAAACACTATACAGTGTGTAGTACACCATGCAGTCAAGAACAACGCCTGTGTGCTCAAATGGCGTGTTTTTTACTTGGGTATGAGCACTGCTCTCTATTGTTGCGATTTAGATGGCAGGGACAATGTCTCTGATCGTTTCAGATGAGTATAAAGCATGAGTGCAGCACCATTTGTGAGAGGAAACAAGAAAAAAACAAACTTTAGAAGCTTAATTGCGCTGCAGCTCAGGAATAACTAGAGACTTTGCGATGAGCGAGAACGATAACTTCATTTCACGCAAATGTTTGCGCTTTAGAAAAGATAGAAATAAATGCAGTCTCACACGTTATAAACTTTGTTTATAACGAATTTGAAATCACGAATTTCCCGTTCCCGTATACGGCTTGTTCTCAAAATTTTTTTCCAGATTAACTAAGAAAATGAAAATTGGACTGAAATTAAGTGAACCAAGACGTGTAATTTTAGAACTCAAGTATCGCGAAATGTTGAAGGAAAATATTTTCATGAATAATTTTTAATAATAATATTTAATAATATTTCATGAATAATTACCATGGCGCGGAATGGAGCTTAAAGTTTGTTCCCAAATTATTACTCTAACTCATTATCTGAGGTCGCTACGAATTACCAAGTACTAATTGAAAAGTAAAATATGTCAAAGGAAAAATGCACTTTCAGAAGTACGAGGGCTTCTATTTAATTGTGAGTCGCACCTGAGAAATTTTGACTAATTATAGATCATTTGGCTTATCACAAACGACGGCTCATGTGGTACCAAGTGAACTCTTCGTAGCTCAGGGACATTCTATTACACTTCTAGCGTTGGAAAAACAGTGCTCATGGCAATGCGTTCATAATGGCCATGAGACATGGCAGCGCAGCTGACAAGTGAAATTAAATCGTCGAACTGGTGAACTTAATGAAGCCGCCCACGACTGAAAAAAAAATTTAACTATCAACAACAACGCTTATAATTGCCTGTCCTCTCATCCCGTTGATTATTGGGCATGTGTCACCTGCGTGTAGAGGTGCATGTTGTCTGGCAGAGAGTAGACCTGTGGGGGAGTGAGGGGGTCCGGCAGGGCCAGCCTGTGCAGCGCTAGGGGTAACAGCACCTCCACACCCACGTCCGTGTCCGAGACCCTCAACACTTCCTGGGGTCCGGAATTAGTTTAGATTGTAATGATAACTGTGATTAGTTTAATCTACTAACTTATGAACAGTACTTACCTAAAATTTCCGGCCTAAGAAATTTATCAAAATTCCTACCCTATGAATTTCCTCCGTGCGTTAAACAGTTCAACATTTAACTCAAGTTCAAAATCAATTGATATAATCAATTTTTAAAATAGTGAAAATTTCCAGGATCGTGACTGTGTATTTATGAAAATTGAGCTTGTTACTACTGATCAAAGAACAGCTTATGAAAATCTCCTCCTTGACCACCTGCGCCTTACATCCCCGTCAAAGTGTAAAGAGGTTGCGATCTACTTGCATGCAAGGCGTTTTCTTAAATTTATTTCATTCACTCATCGACATTGGGGGCGTTTTAACCTAAAATTATGCCCATTTGTCCAAATGTATTTATATTCCTCTCATCTCATTGTGAACCTTAATTACCAGGTTGAAATGTAAACTTTTTCATTATTCCTACCACCACACTTTAGGGGTGAGATGACGTCTCACCTCGCTCTTTCTACTCTCACTTCAAGTGGGAATTTACCCTTTCTGAATAATAAGCCCTGATTTTGAGTAAGGGAAATGACCGAAAAGGGTTTCTATTTATCTCACCTTCGAGACACTTCTTTATTGCTAGGAATTTATTCAGCGGCAATATTTTCCTTGTTTCTCTTTCACTGTCATATATCACAGTAACCTAAAGGTTCTAATGATTGTCTATTCAAACTTTATTTATTATCTTCACAAGCCTTTGTGTATTTCGAAACAGTTGCCCCTAAATGCAGTTATTCTGATGTCTCAAATCTTATTTCTCCCACCGAAACTCCTAATTTTCATGCACTCTCAAGACTAAGACCCTTACGCCGATTTTTCTTCGTTAAATTCCGCTAAAAGGATTGAAGCTTGAGATGAATTTCGCAGCGCTGAAGTGACTCACAGGCAAGGACTGGTAGAAGAGGCTCAGCGCTCTGGGGCCTCCAGCGAGCGCCGCCGCGATGGCCACGGCCGATCTGAGGGAGATAGACAGCCCTTTGTGAAGGTGCAGAACGAAACTTTACCATCGGTTCTTGTCTCTATGATAAAAATTCTTTGAAGGTGTCATGGGGACTTACGATATGTAGTGACCATGAGATTTCTAGATTTCTAAGCGTTTTTTCGCTCACGCATTTATTCAACTGTTGAAATGGCTGCTGTAATACCAATTAGGGATCTTTATCTTAAGATATTTTAAAATTCAAAAATATACCATTAATAACAGATTTTTTCTTAAGAATAGATAGATTAAGATAGAATAATAGATTAAGCCTTAATTTGAAGGAACAGGAAAATTAAATTTCAAAATGCTTCTAATTTGATTTCAGCTTTCTCGAGTTTCGAATGAGTTTGAATTTCCCGTTATCTGCCTCGTACTTTTATTCAAGGCTGAATAGATAAAATAGCCCCCGGGACATTTACAGGAGTGTCTATTTTTTCCACTTGAAGTCAGCGTATTGCCTGGACTATTCATAACACATCTACCTAGACCATGATATGTAGACAAAATTACCGGAACTGTTACCACAGTAACTGCTTTGAATGTTACTGACGTACCTGTCTGGAATACTGACTACGTAGCAGTACTGCTACAAGCAGTCACTACTGCCTTGACTGTGAAAGACTCGACCAAATGCCCGTAATCAGTTACGTCATAATTATTCAATGTGGCGACTGTCTGACAGCAAGGACATGCCAGCAGCTACAGAAAGCAAAGCCGGAGTTCCCCCCACAGGCATGCCTCAACACCTCACCTCTTGTGGAGGTCACACATGGGCGGCAGCTGCAGAGAGCTGAAGGCGGGGGAGCAAGCGAGGCTAGCGCTCAGCGCCAGCACCTCCTTCAGTAGCAGCTCGGGCTGAGGTTCCGAGCTGCTCATCATCGAGCACACCCGCTCTACCTTCTCCGCAATGCCGGAACAGTCTGGAAAGAGCCATTTTCCTAGCTTTTCTTTGAACAATCTGTGCCCTAATACTTACGGAAAAAAGCTTTGAGGGATTGAGCATCGCTTTCAAAATAAACTATCCTTTATGTAAAAGAGAATTTCATTATCAACTAAATGTTAAAATTTTAAGTAATGTTCTTATTTACAAGCACTATTCGGTAGTCTAAGGTAAACACTAGTTTCTCAGTGAAGAGTTTTGCGTGGCTTTTACGTGATTCATCGTAAAGAAATTGAAAATTCAATGAAAGTTAGTCGTATGATGTCATGCTATGTGTATCACGAGTTGAGTTTGAGAATTTTATATAGGCAATTTCAGTGTGCATTGCTCTATTTTTGTAAGACGTCGTCTCTAATGTAGTGTTAGCACAGCATTGTAAGTTTCGATTCATTCTCTACACGGTGCAACGTTTTGTTACTTGTTGGTGTATTGTTTAGATCCCATGGTTGCAATACAGCATGCACATGACCCAAATTGCTCCTGAGGCATCTATTTCAGAAAAAAGTTCCCCAATATTGGATCTAGTACAGCACTCACTCTGAAAAAAGGGTAATTTGAACACACTTAAGTGTGTCATACGTTTGTCCCCAAACCGGCACACAATTGTGTGTCATGGAGGCAACATGACACACTTTAATGCGTCGCGTGACACACTTAGGCCAGTCATGACACACCTAGGAGAAATCTACGGAACCTAAAACATAAATTTAACACACTCCTACCAGACCCCTCTGATTTGTCTGTGGATTACGAAAAATTAGTATGTACAGAATCAATGAATTATTCGAGGCTCATGTACCACCCCTCGATTATTAAATTTTAAATTATCACAATATTTCTACAGAACAAAATTCAGTACTTGTAAAGTCAGCGCATTCTACAATTTTACAGAAAGCATTAAAACATTTCACACTGTTGTGAAGAGAAACTTCATGAATTTATTCAAAGTTGAACAGATTAATTGAAATCTGCAAATAAATTGAGAGCGTCTTCAAGATCTTCCTCACAACAGTGTAAAATGTATTATAACACGATATATGAGTTCGAATAATTGTGACAGGTTTAATACCTATATCGCCCAGGCGTCGATCGCGATGTCCAGCATGTACGTTGCACTCACCTCGTCCCTCAAGAACGGGAGGTTGTTGCAGCGGCGACGCCGAGTCGTACAGGTTGTTCACGGCTGCAAGATGTACCACATATTCTAGGTATTAACGAATAAGCGTGCCTTTGCATGTACTTGCGTGATCGGGAGTATGCATCTAATTAGTTAATGAACGATAGAAATTCAAATTTTAGGCTTTTAGAGCGAGAGATGTGTTTCATTTTTATTTTCGTCTCTATATTTATAGTTTGACTGTTCCTTTATTTCAACACTGCAAATAAAGTTCTGGATGCTGAAACACTCGGGTCTAAAATTTTCATGCTCAAATTTTCATCATTTTAATGACAAATATTTTATATTGATCTACTTTGAGTAATGGGTTCAGATTATTGAGATATTTCATTTCATTTTTAGGAGCTTCAAATTACAATTTTTCTACTCAAATGAACTGTACACTTTCACAGCTGTTTATTGATATATTGACAGAAATCTTACTAACAAACACCGTCTCCACCGACATTCCATGAAAGCTTCGAAAACTTGTCTCACCGTCTTTTTGACGCTGGCTGATTTCAGACTCCGAAACTTTCGTAAACGTTGTCACCAGAGTCACATTGATGGACTGTGAGTGGGACGCCGTGACCGGGGACATAACGTGAGAGTCAGAGCAGGTCACTTCTTCCAGCTGGTCGCCACCACCCTCAGAGACGGGCACCCCGCCTGCTTGCCAGCGGTAGAGGCACTCAGAAGAGCTCCCCACCATATCCATGCCCTGAAGAGTACAATAGCGATTTCCAATGTTAGCGCGCAACTTTTTAACGAGTGGATACTAATGAAACCGTCCTTGTTTTAAATTATACTTTCAAGGTTTTGGGAGCTTTTAATTCTACGAATTGTTATTCTTTATCAAGACTTTTCCTTTTCGGCTTTTGAAAACTCCAAGGATAACTTAATGATGCAATGCCGATGGAATATAGTATTGTTATCAACTGTTCGGAATTCGGTCCGAAGTCTTTTCCTGCATTTTCAGAAATGGAATGTGACAACATTTGTCAAGTGATTGAACCAGAAACAAATGAAGCGTGTTTTACAGTGGAAATGTAACTGAAGAGAGGAAAGTTTTTGAGTTATCAACAAGGTATTAATGCTGCTGTTATGTCGACTTTAAATTAAATATGAGGATTTCCGTGGATTTCCTCTTGCTCCGTTGTCCGAAAATTTCTCCAACTCAATGACACGAGTTTCTTTCAACACTGTTAAGCGAAACAATCACGGTAGAAACTGCTCTTAGATAAAAACAAAAATGTTTTTTCTGCTTCAGTATAAAATGACTGAAAAGTTCCTTATCAGCTGTGTTATGGTACCTGAAACACACATCCTGATCAGCTTGCCGCCTACCACTCACCAGCATCAGGAGGGGCGCGGCGTGCAGGCCGAGGGACGTCTCGGTGGCGTAATGAGTGCAGCGCAGCACGTCGCGAGTTGTCTTCGTCACGAGGCCTCTTCTTTCGTACACGAGTTCACACGAGCCGTACAAGTCATTCTGAGAGGGTTTTAGCCCAATGTAAACGATACAAACAATTCTCTGCGATTTATTTTCTCCTGGGAGTTCCCGTGATTCGAAAGAGAAAATTATTTTAAAAATTGCCCATCGATATTCTTCAACCAATATGCAGTTCCAAATACTTACACTCGGTTTCTGTTGTTGGCTATGCGGAGATCTTTATAGGAATGTACGACGAAGAAGGCACTTCACGCAAATATACTGCATGTGCTAAATTAAAATATATAGGTTAAATTTAGTCTCAAATAGGAAACTCAATTAAAAATACAGAAATTGTTAATGTGAAAGCATAAAATGTTTAAATTAATTGAAATAATATTTGCATTTGCAGACGGCTTGTTGTTCACAAGATTACGTCTTGAACCTTGAGTCTAGTTTAATAATTAATATCACTATTAATACGAATTGAAGAAGCCACAAATATCACATTTTTAAATTCATTGTCATCGAGGAGTAAAAACTGTGAGTAAGATGACATAAGAAATCCCGAAACTATACAACACGTTAACTGATGATTTTATCCAGATCTCTATACACGTCATGTTATAGGAATAGACCTCAAACTTAGTTCATTTTAAGGTTCTACTGTTTTTCATTCGCATGAAACTTGACAATTGCCAATTCTAATTCTTTATCGTATCATACTTTTACAGAATACGAGTATTACTTTGAACTATCATTTTCGATTTCTTACACAATATTTGAGAAAAAGCTGCACGTTATAAGGCAGAACGTCGATATCAGGCCTGAACGAAAAATCTCCTTCAGCTCAGCGTGATCCAAATCTTAGCCACAGTTCCATAGCGTCGGCAAATCTACAGCAGCAGTACACCGTAGTGGTTACTTCCGACTCAAGAGCGATTTTTCAAGAAATCGCTCCAGAAATCCCGAACCCTCATTTGAAAATGTCTGTAAAGACTACAAATGGCGACGTCAAAAATCACACACTTTTTCATAGCTCCCTGAGAATAGGAAAAGGCTAATAACAAGCTACCATACTCTGAATGAACGACACAAATTGACTCAAATACTGTCGAACGAGAAACGCATGATGAGACAGCTCCCTCATATAATGCTCACCACTTGTGCAAGTTCAAAGCGCCGAAAGCTCCAAACTGAAAGCCACAACGAGTTTTTTTCGTAATTCCAGATGTAAGAGAAGATTTTTCCTCATAAATACGCACCAGTCTTAAGTTCGTTAGATGAAGCTGATTTACAAATAATTTATATACAACTTCCTTACTGCCAACTTTTGAAGGGACCTGAGTGAATTCGATTTTAAACATTTTCCCTACGACGACTAGCACATTAAGCCAAGTTTCAAAACATGAGCTAAGATTCCCCCACCTTGATGTGGTACTCGAAGGCCGCACCGCCGCGCAGGGGGGTGAGCAGCGACGCCAGGGCGCGCATGAAGTTGGCGTGTGAGGGCTGCAGGAGGCGCGGCAGCAGCACGGCCATGTCGCTGCCCTGCGCCGTCCTCACCACGGCGTCAACACCAGCAACGGGCAGCTTCATCGCACCAAAACATAGGCCATTATTTTGAATGAACAATATAATCTGATAACTTCACCCGCTGCAGCTTCATCGCAACGATAGACCCAATGTAACGTTGCGTCTGAGTACGTTGGGTCCACAAAACGGCCTTTGCGTTTTCGTGTAGCAGAGCATGCCGGACGAAGCTTTCGAACAAATAGGCCTCTTGCTTCTCCCCCTCATTCCTCTGTGCGTGCCCATGCAGAAAAGTGCAACTTGCCTGTTCGTTCAGATGATTTCCAGATAGTTGCAACCTCTTCTAGTCAAACAGATCTTCGAATTTTAGTCTCTTTTTATCATGAAAAACAAACCGGTTTTAAATGATGCTCAATCTTCCTTTCCCTTGCAAATTTCCTGTTAGCAATCACAAATGTTAACCGTACATATGTACATTTTTTAACTCTATGAAAATAACTGTGTTTCCTCAGATGCTGAAAATAACCCTTGTAGTCGAAACGTTCATCTTTCGTGTATATTTTTAGTCATGACAAATTGAACTCGCTCAGTAATAATGTCTATTTTAAATGCGACAATCCATGCTATTTCATATACAGTTAAACTTTGCAAACGGCAAAACATTGACGTAAATAAATATGTACAGTTTTTTAATATATTAATAAAAATCATTGATATAGAATAGAATAACATTCAAAATAAAAACTTGGAGCGCGATGCCTGCTAGCATTAGTGAGAAAAATTCACACGAAGCTTCCAAAAAGAATTTCAGATCTTATTTCTTGTCTCGACACTGATGAAGTTAGCAACTAAAAGACAAAAAGAGAATTTATCTATTCGCTAATTCAAAATTATTGGCCAAGTATATTGAAAGGAAACAATCCTAAATCTAATCTACAATAAAATGTGCTGCCCTCGTCTGACTCAATTATCAGAGAACAGTATATTCAGACATCAATGTCTACTTTCTCGTGAAAATCCAGAATTTGGTCTGACGGTATGTGTTTGAGATAAGAGCTTTGCGTTGAGTAACATTTTATACCTTGATAGAGCAAGGTTTCCTTCAGGTGGCCCAGTCGTCGCTTAACTGATCCAGACCCCCAAGTTGAAACATTGGAAACTGTTAATTTTAATGAACATAAATAATAACTTTAGGAATTAATTGCTCGTGTAAAACAAATTGTTTACGCTATTTAAAACTGTTCAAGCTAAATTTTAAAAGTCAAGGTCAAAGTGGTGAGGGACGCAATGCAAGAAACAGGAAATACAAGTCGCTAAATTACCTGATTTATCCTTATTAGCATTAAATGAGTATTTAAATTCTTTAATTTTTCACTTAATTTTTTCTCTTGGAAAAAAATCCCTCCACATCATTAGACAAATGAAGAAAGAATTGTTGAATAATCTAAGTGTCAGGTACTTAATATATTTCATTCCTCAATCATAAGTTCAACGACTGTAATCAGTTTTTTGCTTATGCGTTGCCTCGTGATGCAACAAGTGAGTTTGAGAAAGTGCTCACTATTTGCCCCGTCGCGCAAGATTCCATCTCAAGTATAAAATTACGAGTATACTTCTCTGGCACGTCCTCTCAGTTGCGGTATTTTCTGAGCACACATAACATGTGATTCTGTCACGAGTTGACCTTTTTCGCGTGCGTTTCTTTCAGAAATCAAGCAGAATGATTAATTAGACAGGGAGCAGTCGACAAGCTATGGCAACACACTTGGTTAGGCGGGAAGCCGTTGACCCGATTTCCCAATCCCTGTTTAAAACACAGACAAACCTAACCTCTGCTGTCGAAAAGCACCTTCCCTGTATAAATTTCCCTCAAACTTGTAGTTATAAATTAATAACCCCACTTCGATTTTCCTTCCCTGCAATAGAAGCGATTTTAGTTGAACTTTGACGAGTATCACCTTTAAGAACCTTGAACCCGAAGATGAGACATGTCGGACAACCCGAAACACGCAGACAAAAACAGTGTTTTAGCTATGAATGGCTGATACATGTACATTTTAAACTTTGTCAAAACAAAACATGAAAAAGATATTTAATTCAAACCTAAGACGAGCCTGCAAGTGAAACCATACAATTATGTCTCACCACAGACACGTTCTGATAAAGTGCCCTCGAGGCCGTCAGAAGCAACGTTTCTGGGTCAATCCTCGCGACATCTACAATCGTCGAGCTGAGGAGAATTTTGGAAGCAGAGGATGCTTGCTCATTGAATGTTTTCCCTTTCCGATTGCCGTCATCGGTGTGGACGGTGAGCTCTTGTGGGTCGTGGTGCACAGCGCCGCTGTGGGGACCGTGCAGGCTGAGGGTCACCTCATGTACGTATGAGGCAGATCTTCCTGCTGCTACTATACGGCTTACGTCTCCATCTGTCGACGTGAAAGTGCTCTATGGTAGCTGAAATTATACAAAATTATGGTACTAAACAATAATGAGATGAAAGCCAGATACGACGCTTTCAAAAAGGAAAATATTCGGTTCTTTGCGCATGTATGAAAAAATTAACTCCTAAGTGTGAACTACAGATCTGAAAATCTGAATTGTGGTGGATTATTGCTGAATTGTACAGGTCATTCTTTTATTTATGGAATCAATGATCTAACACAGGTAATCAAAACGATCATCTATGCTTTGTTTAAAAAAAAAAATTTTACTCACAACCCGAGTTCATGAAACAGTAATGGTATTTGCTTCATTTCTTTGAAGGTGTCGGTCAATTTTCTAGCAATTTTACTTGAAAAAGAAAATCTGCTGGTAGTTTTCTAGTCACTAAAATGAATTGATTCGTGAAATTACACAGAGCAACAATAGAGAGACAACAACATTCCTTCGAGACAAACATCAAAATAACTTTGAGTTATTCTTAGAGAACAAAATGAACACCAAGACACAGCCTCACCTGCTGACACACCACATAAGTTCCAAACGGCCATCAGCAGCCCCAACACCATCGTCGTGAGACACATAGTCTTCATTGCCTTCACTTTACGAATCATTTCTCACTTTCAGTCGATCTTGCACATGACTCCGCAGGTATACAGGTATAACAAAACTTGGGTAAACACTTTATTACAATAATGCTCGTATTCAATCTTCTTCCTTTTCTGGATGGAAAAATTTTATTTATATTAGGAAATTTCCCAGAACACATGCGAAGCAAAATACCTGTGACTCAAAATGCGCTATACACATCCTGTTCTTGTAGAATAGGTTATAAATGAAATTTCCATTGTGATATGACAGGTAAACTAACCAGCATGAAAGATTGCACCAAAAACCCAACGTTTCGACGTTCAAGTCCCTCACTTCAGATGATCACTAATTTTTGACCCTTTAGATGAGTTACTTTCAAGTTTTGCAAAAGGTAGTTCGAATTCGACAGCTCGTTAACATCTATTTCCATAGTATTTGAAACATATTCATATTTCGAAAGTTTTCAAAAGGAAATAACTATTCGTCTGTCTCATTTCTTCGCTCATATTTATTCAGACATACCTGTATCATGCACCCTTAACATATTCTTAAACCAAATTCAATTCATTGAAGCGAGCTTGTTTCCAAACTTCACCTATTGCTCTCATGTTCGCTCATGTGCGCTATGAAGCCCAATTAGAAAAAGTTAAAAAATTCTGTCGTCATCGATATTTTTCAAGAACTTTTTCTGCTCTGTTTTAGGAAACAAGCTAACTATTTCATCATGTTTTGGTTTAAAAAACGTGCTGCAAACAGCAAAAGATAGGCAACTTTGCATGTTCCACAATAAACAACTCCCCATGCTCACGTTGTGGGTCATACTAAGTGGGCTCTTACCCTCATCGCACCTCATTTACATGAGGGTAACTGAGCGTGCTGGCCGCGATTATCGAACTGGCCGCCTCATTTGTTTGCATCAGGCTGCATTGTACGAACGAGTCGTGTGAACAAGTAATTGATGGTTGTAAATTTCAAATTGTAAATTCGTGCACCGTCAACTTTTACTTCTGCATTTCAGATCTCATGCAAATATATTCACAAGGTTGAACCCCCCTCGTGATGAACTATGCAGTCCACACCCTCCGAAAATAGCAGTCCACACCCTCCGAAAATAGCAGTCTACACCATCCGAAAATAGCAGTCCACACACTCCGGAAATACGAGTAGTATATATTTAATCGAGTCTCTATGTATTGCTTTCAGACCTCTTAATTTTCTTTATTACTATACTAGTAACTTTCTGTAATCTGATAGAAATATACCACTTATTATTGAATTCTAGGCCGAATGAATCAACTGGAAATGCATGATGAAAATAATCTAAATGTGTTCTTCAGCGTCGGCTTACTTATTCATGTACACAATAATTTTACGTCGGTGAAATTGGGCGTCATCCCCAAAATCCTCAAGTTACCACAAGTGAGAATAAAAAGAAAGACTTGCGTCAGTAATGAACATTTTGCTGAAAACAAGCGTTTCGGATTTCGCATGAGCCCATCATCAGTGGTATGAAAAATTCGAAGAAAGCCATATTAGGTCGCTAAAAACTTGTATTTAAAATTACGATTTCAGTTAAAACATACTAAATTAAACAAAATAAACTAAAAACAAATCGATCTGAGAAACAATTAAATATTTAGAAATATTCAGCAATTTCACTGCTGAATCCTATTTTCATATCTTTTCGGTATCAGAAAATAAGCATAAATTTTCAAATTCGGGGTTAGATGCGTTGCAGGCTGCTTCAAAAATATCAAAAGTTAACATTCCTAAAAGCATGATCATCGGTAAAGCCGTGCTCCCTTATTGCATAGTTCAGGACTTTAATAAAAATGAGAGAAATGAGCCCTCTTTTTTGCTGAGACCAATTTACAAACAATCGAAGTCCATTGCTGCCAATCTACAACTACTGAAACTCTCACATGTATCTATACACAAAACTGGTGCGCAACAGCACATCAGAGGTCATCCTTCGTTTGTAGTACGGCAGAACAGTTCATTCATTTTTTGAGTGTGAGCCAGAGAGTATTCACAGAAAAAAACTTTTTTACAGTAGACAGAACAGCAGTGCTCGATTTAGCCTGGGGGCCTTCTGTCCCTGGTAATTACGAATATAAATGTAGTTCAGCAGCAGTCGAACGTTCGGAGTTGATAAAAAATAATGGTAAATGTTTTATTTTGAAAATAAATATATTTAAACAAGTTGTAATTGAATTGTTAGTAAGGTGTCCACACCGCAGAGAGGTCTCTTTTCGTACATGTCCAATTTTATCAAAGCTTCAATTCTTCTACTAGGGAACATTGTCTGAACGATGTTAATGCACCTATGAATTATAACCTGGCGTTTTAAAATCAGTCAGCTGCACATTTGACATCGAAATTTAAGAATCTTTGCATCTTCAAGACACGTCCGCAACAGAATGAATATAATTTAGTAGTGGAATTGTAAATTGTTTCTTGATGTGGGTTTCATCAGGTCAATTTTATTTTTATTTTCATTGTTTTAACTAAATTCGTCGTATTAAAGACTAGTTTTTTAGGTATTCGACTGCATTAGTTTTATTCGGATATTGGATTTATGTAGAGTTAGAATTGTTTGTTTTCAGCAAAATGCCCAGAAAAACACTGGTACTTTTTTTTAATCAAAGTTAGTTTTTCGATGTTAGAACCTGTGTAATGCACACATATCGCAAGTAATTTTACAATGTCTGTTGCTGCGTTTAAATGAATGAGCAGGCTGTGCCATTTTACAGAATAAAATCGAATCTCAAAGGTGAGCCAGCAGTCAACGAAAATACTGAGTGCTTCAATTTTATTTTAAAAGGCTCAAACTTCAGGATTTTAAAAACAAAGAACGCATAGTGGGCATGTCTGTTTAGAATATCTTATCTTTCGCCGTTAAATCTTACGTGAAAATGAAGCATATTGTTATAAAATCCCGCTATCAATTCTTCAAAATTCTGTTCAAATTGGATTTTCTCCGTACCGAGAATCTATTCAATGACTTACCACTCATAGCCGAAAATACCTCAGCTTATCGCTTGTCTGAGTTTTTTGTCATTACGTTGCACAGAAGTAATAGTAATTTTAAATTTTACAAATTTAATTTTTTTGGTTGGTAGAGTTATCTAATTGACAGCCTTTTCTTGAAAAACAAGTCTATAAATTTTGTACTAGTCCCCTAAATAGACATCTACGCTGCAGGACATTGGATATAGAAAACTTAATTGTTTTTAAGTATTTAAGTTTCCTCCATAACTGACCACAAAGGCAGAATCTCAGAAGACATCATCAGTGTTCGTTGAATTCACTGCTTTTAAATAATTCGAGCAGCAAATAATGAATAACATGGACGATGGGAGTACCAAAAAACTACTCTGCGAAATTTGATTTCCAGTGTTAGTAAATCCCGTAATTACTTTGCTTATTATTCAAAAAGCTCGATTTAATCTCGTTTCAATTACTGGACGCAGCCTATATATCTTCAAAATGTTTGAAAAAAATCATTCCCAAACTCAGTTACCTTTACAAAAAATTAACCGAATAAGTCAGTAGCTAAGGTCTGTTCATTTAAATCAGATCATCTAAGCACATTAGCTATAAATTAACTCGGACTATTTTTTCGCCTCTGAAAAATTTCTCGATAAATATTTTAATTTATGCATTTTAAAGTAAAGGTTATTTGAAACACTCAGTTCTCCACAGTTCGGAGGTGCACTTTCTTTTACACCGGACGTCGTTCGAATGGAGACGCATTTATGACTTTCACTCGCAGCCAAGATCACTTTTCCGACGATTATTGCGACCCCTTCGAATGCAGAAGTGAAGACGGACTGAGTTGCGGTGCCGGTAAGGAGCCCTCCTCGTCTACATGATCATTGCTCTATCGCTGCAACTGATAGTCGTGGTCGAGTGCTGCTCTATCATTCTCGTCGTCTCCTATCAATATGAATCGAGCTAGAGTGGAACATTCCTTCCTTGAATAAATGTTAAAATTTATGCCTGTTCGTTTACTACTCCGTTTGAGTATTTATGTTGCCGCGCTTTATCTTCAACTTTTCATTTTACCCCTACATTAGTTAATAATTTGGTGCGCTGCTTTGCCCTTTGTTCATTGGGTGTTAAGACCTTGTACATCAGGTTGTCATACAGTTGTTCATTGGGTTGTCACACCTTCTGCTCGCTAGAGTTTTCACGCCATTTTTCTATTGGGTTGTCACGATGTTTGTTCATTTGGTTGTCACACCATTTGTTCATTGAGTTGTTACGTCGTCTATTCATTAGGCTGTCACGACGTCCGTTGGCAAGGCTGGCACGTCGTCTGTTCACAAGAAAACAAAGTAGAAAAACAGTTCGTTTTCAACAAAACCATCAATGGTTTTTGAAATGTCTTAGCATAAAGATCCTTAGTTGATGAACACGTATGGGAATCGTAATACAAATGACAATTGTCGAACAACTGATTAAGAGAAAAACATGAAAAAAATGCATTCCTTTTGTTAGACTGTTCTCTTTGATATAGCATGTAATTAAAGGTAAAAAAATGAACATAATACCTGTGATGCATTGAATAAAAAATGTTTTTGTTGGTGAACACTTACATTGGAATGCGAGCTTGGGAAATTTCGATATCGGGAATTAATGTTCAAAGTAAAACAGGTGGTAATAAAAACCTCTGCGTCTAAGACTAAGATATCGACATTCGGAATTAACTTTTCGCTCTTACATATCAACTAGTGTACCAAGTAACTTACTCTGAAAGAATAATTTACCACATCATAAATTTATGACGTTTTCCTAAACAAATAATGCAGATACAAAAGAGCTCACCGGAATCAGAAACACGAAAAGAATTGTTGCAAAATTCTAACAACATTTCACAGCTCAATTGGGGCAAGTCGGGAAATTGACAACCAAAATAATAATGAAATGAACTAATCACAAACGTCGGAAACAAGAAAATGCCCCAAGAGGCTAACAAAAACGAAAAAATACGACACGAATAAAAAGAAAATAGTTTACGTTCAATAAACTTGGTGCATTAGATGAATTGCATAGATTTTCAAAATGTCTTAAAATATGTGTCCTTATATAATCATTACACGTGGGTGTCATAACAGCTCATGCCAATGTTTGTACAAAAGATTGAAATAAAAACATAAAAACATATTCCTAAGGTCAAGTTATCCTGTTTGATTACACATGTAGATGAATGCGATAAAAGAAGTATGAAGACAGGGACACAGTGAGATAAAATGCTTTTGACAGTCTCCACGTGCAATGACGTTTGAGCTTTAGCTTCTACGAAATCAGTTACTAATGTTGGCAATGTAATGATTGAAAGTAGATAATTCTGAATTCAAAACTAAATGATTGAAATGGTAGATATTCGAAATTGTCCTTTCGTGCAAACATATCAAAATATTACTAAATTAACTGCTTCAAAGAACATGTTTCAAACCACACAACACTGTTCTAATTCGCTGTGCTTTCCAATGTTTTCATAAAAAATAGGAAATTTGTTTCGGCCACGGTTGCATGAATGTATGGAATATCTCCGAATACGAGGCACATCCAATAATCCTTCGTTTTCAGTAGCGCACACAGTTGCAACATTCATGAAATGCGAACCTCCATTCTGTTCAGAGTTCCAACCAGCAAAGAACAAAAAACGCGCGACAACCTTTACGGTTTCCGCTCCAATGTGTCATCTAAAATAAAAAAGCGTTTTTACCGCCCGCGGTTGCGATTTCCCACCTATATATTTTAAATTTTATTTTGAGGTGCGCCTTGCTCGTGCCTCCCGTTCGTACACACATTGCGTGATTTTGTGTTTTAACTTTTCCTTTTCAGGAAATCGTTTAGGTTCTTGCGTTCTGTATAGAGTTATTAATTAGTGTCGCGGCGGGAGCGCATCAGTGTTTGAGAATAGTGAACTTAGTGATTAGTGAGTTTCAAGATGTCAGGTAAAAGGACAGTAGAGCACTTTTTCCGTTTGAAGTCCAGCAGTGAAGTGCCTCAGGAAAGGGGGCACAACTTTTCCGGGAGTTCAGGTTCTGTGGACATTCCCACCATCTCCCGTTCGAGCTCCTAATGTCCTGGGCAGTGAGCCAGACGACAGTTATTAAAGTAATATGTGGTGTTTTAAGTGTAAAAAAAAGGTTTCTGTGTAAAAAAGGTTTAAAGAGGTGTAAAAGAAGTGTAAAAGAGGTTAAAAGGGGTGTAAAAGAAGTGTAAAAGAGGTTTTAAAAGATAACCGACAAATGATTTTTGCGCTACTTCTAGAAGAATTGTGTTCTGAAGGCAAAACCGCGGTTAAGAGGACGAGACTTGAACTAGACCATTCAAAGCCAAAGTACTGGGCATTTTTTAAATTCGGGACCCGAAAATTTTTTTACTAACTTTTGATACAATAAATGGATTTTTGCGAACAAAACAGCAGTAGGATCTTGAGATATATTTATTTTATATGGTACCTACGCATTTATGAAATCACAGTTAAAATAAGCATCAGAAAACACAATAAAATTCATCTTGCTTTGAAACTGACACCAAAATTACGAACTGGACAAACGAAAAATTAGCTTTCATGCTTTTCTAATGGAACGAGCATTGTCCAAGCCCAGAAAATCTTCAAGAGAGAGTACAACCTGAGAAGTTCTCGGTCATGATGTCATCATCTCAGAAATAAGATTGATCGTTCCCGCCCCACCAGTAATGCAATGAGAACCGTACGTACACGCGCTCAATACTGATGCTCACAGTCAAGTAGAGGCCACATCAGCAATGTCATCTTCAAAAATTAGTCCAAATAAAAGATATAAAGCTAAGAATTCTACTGCTTCTTTGTTTTAAAAAATCGTTTCATTGTATCAAAAGTTATTAAAGATCTTTTTTCGGGTGCCGTGTTAAAAAAAAAAAACACCCAGTGTACTGCTCTATCAACGTGTTACTGAGAGAAGAATATACACTATAATTTTAGGTATTAGAGCTCCTTCAGTGGAATCTCTTATTTACAAAATTATCAGTTATTCATACATGTTTATACATAGTTCACCACATGCGGTCCTTTTTGTCATTGCGCATTCAGGATGATTGAAATGCATTTTAATAAAGCAGGCATGTATCACAAGCCTAAGATTAATTGGCTACTTCACAGAAAAACATATTGATATCACCGAAAAAATCAAAGAAATAAAATTTAGGCTCATTATCAGTTATAAGTCAAAGTTTCCCCGTTGTTTACAAGTTATGTACTACTCTTGACTGAAAAATGTCTAGAATCCGTGACTATGGAATATGGATGTTTCATTACAAAAGTAGAGCATTCGCGGCGCGAATTTGTGCGCTCGCAAGTTGCCAGGCTCAACCCGTGCTCTCAAGTCTGAACTAACTACACAACTGTACTCAATTAAGGAAATTGAAATGGCAAAGCAGTCATCTCTTCTATCATTTTTTAATCGTTCCCAATCCGCAACTCCTAAGAAAGAAGTTCCCAAAACGATCAAATTGAAAGGAATTGGTAAGTTGTCATGAAATATTTGAGTTTTAAAGTGGCTAAGGGAAGAATGTTGCGCGCTGCTTCTATTTTATTTGCAAAATTGAAATTACTCGTTCAGCTTTAGCATTAGTTAAAATGTATTGGTTACATAGAACACAGTATTTGCATCTATTCTTAATATTTTCAAAAAATTTTGATTTTGGTAATGTTTTAGAGTAACCTACAGAGGTTCTAATGACATAAGCTAATGTACCAAATTTTACAAACTTCTTTTTTCAAATTTTTATTGCAACTAGGCCAACAAAAAGGCATACAGATATGTAAAATTTAATTCTAAACACATTTGCATCTATATAAAATTTTGATTTATGCCATAGAAAAAAAGCTATTGTGCAAACAAAGAAAAAATATACATACTTCTGTAAAACCCTACCCACTCAACAATTTTCAACGTAGAAGCAAGATTTTGATTTCATTCAACGCGAAAAACTGTAGAAACCTTGTCACAAAGGATCGTTTTGCATTTCAGACTAGAAAAAATTTAGTGTTACATGTCGAACATGTAAAATAAATAAAACAAAAAGTTTCATCTTTTTCCCAATAAAAATTTAATTTGGATTTCAAATAAAATTTCGCTTTGCTGCGCTGTTTTCACCTTTGAACCACAGCATATGAAACCAAAGTCACACTTCTAAGTTGAAAATTGTAGAAGAGGTGTGGTTTGGCACAAAAAAATGGTCAAAATTGGGTTTAAGGTTACCCATAGGAATCCAGGATTTTGAGACCATTTGAGAAATCAGAAGTATTGCGGCTATAGGATGTGAAAAAGGTCAGGTACATCCTGTGAAAAAATGAGACTCGTACGTTCATTCGTTCGTCCGCTACTGGGGTTTGAAGAATGGGGGTAGGGGGAAGTGGTATATTATCTTTGTTCACCTCCCTCTTGGCACTTTCTTCACAGTGCGACGTTGCTATGCCATTTCCTATGTCTGTATTACTCTAGTAATTTCAGAGGTTTAACCTGAACCAAAATTTTTTAATAATTTTTAATTAAAATTGTTTGTGTTTCTTTGTTTTGCTTTAATGTAAACAATGGACTTTGGGATTTGAAAATGCATCTCCGCCTAGAGTTTTCAAGCTACAGTAATGATTTTAGCCTCATTGGATGTGGAAAGTTAAGGGCTTTCTAAAAAGTCCTAATTAACTTCACAATTACTTTTTGTTCAAAAGTTATGATGTCATAAATCTGCATTTTTTTTAGACCAAAATTTATTCTAAATTTTTAAAAAAATTTTTTATGAAAATTTGGAGAACAGCATAAAACTTTTTGGAATGTCCACGTCTTTCTGCATTCAATGATGCTAAAATCATTACCTGTACTCAAAAACTGTTGGAGGAGATGCATTTTGAAAAACTCTCCCAAAAATCTTGTTTCTATGAATATCTCATCTTCTATGGGGAAAGTCACATTTTTTCACCAATGAAAAATGATTTCCTATCAGTGGACCAAATTTCATTGCTCTAGGTTCAATATTAAAAAAAAGGTTTGAATGGGAGACCACTTGGAGGACAACTTGCTCACAGAAATTAGGAATTCTGTTACAAAGAATCGCTAGAGGAATACATTTAAAAACGTTTTACACAAATGACATTCTGCTTGCTGATGCATTGTTTTTGAGTTATCTAACTTTGAAGTTATAGGAACGGCGCTCATGAAATGGCTTTCCCACGCAAAAGGAAAGGTTTTTTCAATAATGCCGCAAGTGTGTGGAGCAGGGAATAGTTATTGTTTACGTAGCATTTGGCGTATTTTATTATTTGCCAACCCCGCGGAGCCTGAGCCCACTTCTAGGATGTTTTAGTTAATGACACAATAAAGGTTATCACCCAAAAATATTAGCGGAACTGGAATAGTGAAGACTTGAATCGCTATGCACTTGACATCAGTTTCAATATGGCGGCAACCGTTGAACATTAGCAAAACCGTAGGAGTGAAAACTGCTATGGAAAACAAAAATTTCAAAGTTGAATAACTCAAAAATAACTCATTAGCAAGCAGAATGTCATTCGTGTTAAACGTTTTTAAATGTGTTCCGTTACTGATTCTTTGGAACGGAATTCTTAATTTCCGTAAGCGCTTTAAACCCAATATTGACCAAAAAAATGAATAAAATTTCTAAATATATGTTCGCCCAATAACATTTTTCCTATTGCAAAAATCAAAATTTTTTATGGAAGCAAATGTGTTTAGAATTTTATTTTACATATCGGTATTTATTTTTGCTCACCTAGTTGCAATAGAATGCTGCAGTCTGAGATTAGAAAAAGTAATCAAGGAATTTGCTGGGTGAGACATTTTTCAAACATTTGTAACAAAATTTTTTTTCTAAAATGAAATTCAAAAACATCGTTCGTTACGGTGTTTCTACAGTGCCTCCGTGTCGAATGAGACCAAAATCACGCTTCTACGTTGAAAATTGTAGAGTGGGTAGGATTTTGCGCATGTATATTTATTTTTCTAATAAACGCAAAATAAATTTTTTCTGCAAAAATTGAAAACTTTCATAGATGCAAATGTGTTTAGAATTTCATTTTACACATCTGTGTGTATTTTGATCCCCTAGGTGCAATAGAAATGTGTACAGTGAAATTTAAAAAATGAGGTAAAGTGCAGGGTAGTAGAACCCCTTAAATTGCTTGAATTATGCAAGCAAGGTTAGTTCTCAGCTTGCATAACAAAGGGACTGTACTCATAGATCCAAATGCAATTGTCCTAAACTTGTTGAAGTTAATTGAAAGCTCAACATCACTTTCCATACAAGCTAAACTGTGGAAGTAGAGAAGGTGAGGGAAATAATGCTTCTCAGTTTCAAGTTTGATCCAATGTTTTTGCATTTTGCTTTATTAGGTTCATGTGATGTTTTTCAATTTAGAGTGATTTTGGATAGTGCTATGTGTTTTTTTATGTCTTAATGATTGTTCAAACACAGCAGCTAGGTTGAGGATAGCTGAGGTTAAGAGTAGAATGGATTTGGTTTGGTTAGGACTGTCTTGGTGTATAAAAACCCATTTGTTGGTACTTGATGCAGATGTGTCCAATGGCAATGAGGTAATATTACTAGAAATTTGATAATAAAATTCTGATTGGCTCTCAAAGTAAGATTTGTGTTGTTGAATAAAATCATTTATTAATGATCATTTGCCTAGCTCTAAAATTATGTGCTATATGTAAAAATTTCTTTCATTTTATAATTATTTCAGTTGTCAAACCATGAAAAAGTTAGTAATAGCAGTAATCATATAGGTTATTGCAATTTATTTTAGTGCTCTACTGATATGTTTTCTTATATTACATTTATAAAATAATGTTGCACTTCAGCCCCATTTGATGTTTTCTAATTTAAATAATTGCAAAATTGTAGCTATCTACTGGAATGTGATCTCCCTGGTGGCACAGCAAATACCATCTAATGTCAAGGTCTCTACAGGGTTAGAAATTATCAAGCATTTGACAGTGCAAGGATTGACAAGGATTTCAGCATCATTTAAAGAAATCAAATATAATGTATAATATGTTTGGTAGTTATAAAAACTTTTTTCATGTGATGTGTTTATGGTTTTATTATAAATGCCAATTTCAATAGGAGTATTAAAATGATATTTAAAACAGATTTTGATATTGTTTATAGCACAAAAATTTCAAACTACATGTCATGCTTTGTGTTACATCTGGATTGTAGGATATATTAAATAAAATTTAATATATGCTTGTGAACAAAAATAATGATTCAAGATATAATTTTGACATCTGTGCTCAATTGTTTTTTTATGGTGCTGGATTTGAGTTGCAATTCAAGAAAACACCTCTTGCCTTAAATTTATTGCCATATAATATTTCTTTCTATTAAGCCATTCTGATTTAGTGCGTTTATTGAATTATGCAGTGGCAAATTGTTGTGAAATGTATTTATGCAAACCACTGTTTTTATTTGCAGTATTATCACTATTAAATTTTATAATGGCAACTATTTGTTTTTGGTTGTAGTAATTGTCTGTTAATTGCTTGCAACAGAGATGAATATAATGATGCTATTAAATTTTTTACTGTATATTCATTATTGGTCAACAAAAGCTGTTATGAAATATATATATTTGTTTTGCAGCAAGTTTAGGGTAAAAGCTGCAAGTGTTTAACAATGATCAGGAATGAGGAGCCTTTCAATGCAATACAATGTTTAAATAACTGAAGTTTGTTATAAAATGATCATTTCATAATTATTTCTCAATTGTTTTGGGATCAAATAAAATAAATCATTATTAACCTCTGATAGCATTTTGGAGCTCTACATGGTTCAGATTTCATATAACATAACATGCCTGTACTTAATTGTTGGTAAATAATTATACTTTCTGAACTAAGTTTTACTATTGCTTGGATGGAAGAACGTGTCACTAGTACAACCACCAATGGCAGCAAGGAAGAATAAGTGATAGAAGTTTTACAATTAATTGTAGGAAAACTTTTTAAATTTTTTTAAATAAGATTACACAAGGAACATTTCTTTTTTGTAATGCACATGTTGTTTCAATTTATTCTAGAAATGACATAAAAATATGAAGTATGTATCCTAATTTTAGAGAGGAATAGTTTTTATGAAAAGAAAATTTTTTTTTTTGATGAATGGATAATCCCTGTCAATACAGGACCAGAAGAAACTTAACAAAAGCTGCCATTTCTTGTTAGTGAAGTTTTAATTAAATTCTCTACCTCTGCTCAAGCCCTGGAATGTAAATTTATAAGTGCTTTGGTAATGAAATTAATTGTTCAAATGCAGTGTGATCATTCTATCAATGACATGGAACATTTAATAAACATGAATTATCTAGATGATAATGTTTTATTTCATAGATGAGTTGTTATTAAGCACATCTGTAAATCTGTAGACAATATGTTTTCAGTGCAGTTTTTATCGTTAGTACCCTGTCTGCCACAAAACTTGTAGTTGCCAACTTTCCTCAGTCATTTTTCTCTACGTGTCTAGGTTTTACTAGGTTTAATGTTCTCAAGTATTGTGAGGATAGTAGAAAATTGCAAGTAAGGTTTGATTATTTAAAGGTATTCCTGGCTAGGATAAGTAATTTAGGTAAAAAATAGTGGTTGATTTTTTTTGGTATCAAAATATTCAAGTATAAATGTTCTGTAACCTGATTGCCTGTGTGAATAGAACTGGCAATTTGTGAAAAGGGGAGCTTGTCAGGAGAAATGTATGTAATTTCAAGTAAGTGGTAATGCGTTTGTGCATCACTTATAGTTGTTCAAGTGATCAAAGAGTAATTTCATTTTAAATAATTATTAATTCAATTGAAAGCTGCTCATACATCATTGAACAACATTAGTAAATAAATAGATAATTACAAAATAAATAAATTGGGAGTTTTAATGTATGATGCATTTTTCCAGAGTTGACTGAACTTTCCATAGTTTGGGGGAAGCTCGAAGGCCATCCATGGTGGCCTGGCTTAGTCTGTTTGCCACCGTCTGGAGACTCCTTCTGCCGCAAGAATGCTGTCCACATGCAGTTCTTTGAAGACCCACCCAGCCGAGGCTGGGTCAGAGAGAGGTAGGTTTCTTTTAGTTTGAGTGTCATTATTTTGATAAGATGTCCAGAAGATTGGATTATGTGCAAAGATGGAAGTGCACCAAAACAATGAGAAATCTGAATAGTCACTTTATTCATCTGTTATGCTAATTGTATCCTGAGTTAATCTCCAAGTGCAAGAATTTTGTATCTTTTCTTAACGTTCAAAGTAGTGTGGACTGGATGTCAAATAACAGTTGCAATAATAGGTATTTTTGTTATCTTCATTGATCTATGTATTTGAAGCAGAGTGTTAGAAGTGGAGTTGTGTTGTAAGAGTTCAATTGTTTACATAAGTAAAATTGCAGTGTATACTGGTACAAAAGATGAATTCATTTGATTGCAGCATAATGAAAAGAAGTACATCATGCTTGGTTACAAAAGAAGATATGTTGGTTGAATTGAAGGCATTTGTTCTGAAGGGGCAGTTTTGAGACAGCTTTATATCTGGTTGGACGTTATTCATGTGAAGTAGCTATTTTATTTATAAGTGCATTTCGTTGCATTCGATTTTTTGTATACGTATCTTAATTCATGATTCTTATATCTGGAATTATGCAAGATTTGGAGTGAATTTTAGTAAGCCTTATGTTTTTTTATAGTATTTGTCCAGCTTAGCTTACCAATAAAAGGAAGATTGCAGTCTTGTCAGGCATGGCAATATAATTTGCAATCAGAAAATGATGTGTGTAACATTATAATTGCTAGGCCTTAACATTAGAAAGTAGATTTGTGTGTGAAGTAATTGGGTATGACATGTGTATATTAAATCCATGTTGCCTATCATTATGGTTATCAAGTATGTACCCCGGTTAGTAGTGTTTTATTCTTGTTGGAGAGTAAAATTTATTCAGAAGTAAGATAGCTTACACTTTTTTCTAAGTATGCTGCTGTGCTTCCCAGAAATTTGGCCCATTTGCTCTTTAAATTATTGATGCCTCCTTTGATAAATTAGTCATATTTTTGAGGTAATTATGCCAGTGATTAATTTTTCAACATATTCGTAATTCTTAAAGTGCTGCTGGGAAAGTCTGTGAGACATTGATGTAAACAAGTGGTAATATAAAGAGGCATGTTTGGCAAGTGGGAAAAGAGTACCCAGCCAAGTGTAGAACTGAGGTCTGTGGTATTTTATGCCATGTGTGTGAAGAAGCGTTCTGCTGCACGGGTGATGCGTTGTTTCCTAGCCCAATCTAGACACTTTTCATTCAATGCTTGATTGGAATTGATCAATTGATGGGAGCAAATGATATTCACTGTTGTACCTAATTTTAGAAGCTCATGGTACATTACACCCTTCTGGTTCTACCTAATACACAGCAGTGTTTTCCAAAGCAATATGGTTGTGTGGTCAGAGTGGATGGTTGTCCTTGGTCAACTCATCATTTACTTATTTTGGGTTTTCAATGTAGGTCTATTTTTGTCTCCTACCCCCATCCAATACTAGAAAGACTATCATGCTGAGAAGGTAATGCTATCTACTCTGTGCTCTTCATATTCATCGTTTGGTTTAAAACTAGACATATTCACTCCACTAACACAGTATCATGTTAGCTAAGAATCTTTTTGTACCAATGGCGTTTCAACAGGCACTGTCCTAGTAACAAGCTGACTAGCCAATTTAAACAGTGAACCAATCATTGGTTTAAGGAAACTAATTAGGATTTATTTATTGGCACACTTGGTTTGTGCATGCTAATAAATTCATAGTTTTAGTTTTGACGATTCATTGAACTGAATCACATAAGTCTAATTTGGCTGCTTAATTAAAGCTCTTGATTGTCCATTACTCACTTTAATATTTAGTTATGTTGAATGAGTAATTTTGTTTTCATAAATAACTGCTTTTGTTGTGGAAAAACAGACTTACATGTTGTTAAATGCAACTTGACGTAATCTGCTGTATATACAAGATGCCTTGTATGCAATTTGTACATTCTAACACAAATTTATACTAAGATACAAAATATTTCTGATGCATTACATAAATATGTTTCAAATTTTTTCTGGTAATCTCACTTTGCTCAAATAAGATTCTATGTGGCAGGCAGTTTACATATGTTTAGAAAACTACACAAAATCTAACTGATCAGATTGTGTTTGTAGCACATCACAAGTGTTCTTCTCTGGTCTCATTTCAACTGGTAATACATTGCAATAATAATTTCCAATTTTGGATTATTTCAAAAATCTAAAGCTGTGTTTTTTGCTGATTTCACAGTTTCCTGAAGCCATTTGGGGACCCTATAAAAGTTGGTGTGCCCACCTACAAAGACCAGGCATGGAAGACAGCCAAAGCACTGGCAGATGATGCTGCCAAGCTGCAACCTGAGGAGCGCCGAGCGCTGCTGGTCTTGCACGAGCACTCCGATGTTGAAATGGGAGATGATGAGGAAAGCGATGCTGCTGCTGAAGAAGGTTCTTTTTACCTTCATTTTTGTCATTTGATATTGCTGATATTGCATGCAGCTGGTTTGTCCTCTTAGGTACTGGAAAAAACCAGGCCCCTTGAATGTCATTATAATGTAACTGAGTTATTATTAAAAGTAGTGATATTGGGGAAGATGAGTGATGACGTTGCTTCATGAAACATGTACCAGCAACACTTGGGTGTTAGGTTTGCATGCCAGCTTCTGTACAACCGGCTGCCAAGATTCATTTATCTAAAGCTAAGAAGAGACAGAGAGGATTTGTTCTGACATTCGAGGTGTTGCACTTTGGTGGTACTGTGACCAAGTTCTTAATTTAATATGCCTTTTTAATTATTAAAGGAAATCGAGTTTTTGTCAGTCGTCCTATCGGATGGATTCAGGCGTCAAAGAATTATTTTGCTTTTTTATTTTGAATGTGTATGTAGATCTTCACTGGAAATTTCACAATCCAAACATTTGCTGTTGATTTTAAAGTTGAGTAATTATTTAGTTTTGATGTAATAACAGTAGTTGTAAATTCTCTGAATAGGATGAAATGTTAGTCAAAATTGATGTTTGTCTAGCTGTGTCTTGTGTAGCTGAATTAATAGCTCGTCTTTGATAGCTCGATTAACTTGGTTAACAAATTTTATGCCCTGGTATCTGAATCTGTTTTGATTCCTGCAGCTTCTACTGAAGCACACTGTTTATGAATGAGTAGAAAATATGCATTTATCTATGCTCTGCATGTTTTTATCTTCCAAAAGGTTACCTTTTACTGAGCAACAATTTAACAAAAGTTAATGTTGATACAGACAATAGCAGCAATGAGGAACAATTTTAACAACAGTTAATGCTTTTACAGACAACAGCAGCAAGGAGAACATAGATGCCAGCAACCTGAGTGAGAGTATGAGTCCAAAGGCCAACAACAAGCGAGCAAAGAGGAAGACAGACTCTGAGCAGCCTTCCAAGCGGCGAAGGATTGTTCTGCTCAGTGAAAGTGACGAGTCTGCTGACGAATATAAGCCGGGTCAGTCCGCTATTCAGGGTAACTGGCCTAAATTTTTCACCCCTGTAGACAATTGGTGGAGCTATTATCAATACCTCCTAAATTAAGCTTGTTGGCAGTCAGATTTATCTTACGGTACAGTGAACATTGTGGATGATTGAGCTTGTTTACATTACCTGAAAAATAAATTGAGAAAAATGTTCTCTTGTGGGGGGAAAAAAACTTAATTATTTTGTTGTTCTATGGTATTGACTCAGTCTATGGGGTCATTACACGTTTCTATTTTGCCTGTAAAAGTAGTAGTCCCCGATATGCTGCATGCTTTAACTCCTCTAACCGTTGTAGCATTCCATTTTTGTCTTCATTCTACTAGAAATGTCCCAAGTCATCAAAGAAAAACTCTGTTTTTTGAAACCTAGGCTGCAGTGGACATGTGTGTTCAATTGTTAATGTCTTTACCCATATTACTTGACTGGAGAGCTATATTTGCTTGGTAAAGTTTGATTTAGTTGAGAGGCTCGCTGCATCATGGGTGGTGAGCAACGTAGTGCAAGAGAGGCCTGAGTCAGTCCCCTCAAATTAACTTATCGAATCCAATACATATAGCTCATTAATTTCTCCAGTCAAATGAGATACCTTCTGGTTGGGTCCATGGGTTCTTCCTGAGTATTTTAACTTTCAGTTCATTCATTCTAGTTCATTTTGATTGGTAGCTCCTATCACTGAATACAACTGTTAATCTATGGTAATTAGCACTTCTTATGTAAAAATGTTAGGTCCCAAGCTGACAGCAATGTAGGCCTTCATTTGGTTGAAATAATTTTTTTTTTGTGCAACAACTTTTTTTGGTTCATTACTGTTTTCTTTTCAACACCTAATACTACTTGAATTTTTTATGGTTCCATGAACTTCTTTCAATCTTCCTCTTCTGCGTGCTGGGTGAGGGTGCATACCATGAGCATAGATTCCCCGTTTTCTTTATTTAGCTCTAAATAATGCTTTCCTCCTTTCTTTCTTGAAACACCATTGTTGTGGATAAGGAGACTTAAATTATCTCATCTAATATTTCGTTTTTATTTTTGTTCCATGAAAAATTTCTATATATGGAAATTGTTTTATTGTGTTATTTTAAAGACTGGCGGCTTCATGATGCTCAGTTCTTGAAAGTAAGGGGAATGCATATTGAAAGTACAATACAAGTATGCATAAGTGCTTATGAAAGAAAAAATCGGTAGGTCAGTGCAGAATGTTTTGAGTGGGTTCACTTTCAGCCGTTTCATTTGGGGGAATGTGAAGTATCAGAGGAATGTAGATTATTAATTTTAATTAGAAGTGATACATTTGAAGTGTGTAGCAAAGTATGGTATGTACATACAAGTTAGGTTTGTGAGAACAGCATGTCACACTGTCAGACAAAGAAGAGGGCAGCAGTGACGAGAGCGTGTCCTCTGGCGTGGACGAAAACGAAGTGTCTAAGGATGAGCCCGTGCCATCGGAAGACGAGCCCACACCTACTCCTTCTCCTGTGAAGGTGAGCAGTAATGCGGTCCTGCTGTCTCAGTGACCCCGTCTTGTCTTTCGTGATATGAACGTGAACAAGCGAAGTTCAATTTTTAGGCTTTCTGATTGCTGGGTGTGATGGAGTATTGGAAATCGTGGTTTGATCTCGTGACAGTATTTGCTTATTAATTGCGTTGCCATGTTCACCGTGTATATTTTTTTTTAATCATTCCCATAGTTTTTATGCACATATGTGCTCGAATAATTAAAATTCACTGCAGGTTGTAGATGCTTGATTATCTGGTTTTCTGATGCAAATTTTTCTCTGACTGAGTATTTATAGTGAGATAATATGTTGTAAGTAAGCTGTTATTGCTGGTATTTAACTCTTAGTTAGCAGAAGCAAGGCAAGTAGATCATTATTTTGTGAGTAGGGCATCAAGATGCCTAACAGGCACAAAGGAAGGTGTGGTGTATGTATGTACAAAGGAAGGTGTGGAAGAGGCGAGTGAAACCGGCTTGCTAATGGCTCCTGTAGCTATGCATGACGATATCACGCTCATATCATTCGGCTCTACGTTCTGTATTTTCTTGGGAAATTACACACTGGTGATGTAAATTTTTCAGCCAGTACCTCTCAAGTTTACCTGTTGAAAACTTGAGCCAACTTATTTCTCCACGACTTTGTACGATGTGATGAATTATGCAATGGATGTGTTGCGTATTTATCCCAATGAGAGAGGCTGAAAACTGACTTTGTACATAATTGGAAAGATGTGGTGGTGAGTGCTTGAGTGACGTGCGTTTTGTTGAGGCAAAAGAGAGGTCAGACGGTTAGTTGAGGCAAACTGATATTAGGAGGAGCACTTCTTGTTATTACTTGGCTTCTAAAAGCTTTAAATCCGTGTATTATTGAAGATAATCTTGCTTGCTGCTCAATGTAATTTGTGTAAAGTGGTATGTTAATGACGTTCAAGTCGGGCGTGTAATGAACAACTAGCAACCGTAGGTCTTCTATAAGTCTATCTTGCTTGAAGAAGACTCCATGAAGTTGAAGTGATGCATTATCATTTCAGAAATTTAAAGCAGCTCCTAAAAAGAAGACGGTAGCTGCTAGCAACGGCAGCTTGACACCCAAGGGAACGGCGACGCCCTATACTCCGAGTGCCCCTCCGTTCACACCGTACACCCCCACGGCGCCGCCCTACTCGCCCTCGGCGGCGTCCGCCTCGCCCTCTCTCAAATCGAAGCTCTCTCTGTTTGCTGCTAAAGAGGTAATTTCTTACATTCTCAGGGACAAACTCCCATGGTCTATTTTGCTCAATTGGTAGTTATTCCTGATGGTTATTTGAAGGGCAAGAAGAGGTAACGTAATTTTTATTGGTTTTTAAGCTAGACATCAAAACCCAAATGAAAACGCCTGATTAAATGTCGAGAAGCTTGTTTTTGGAGTTAGATTTGTTGTTTTCATTTCTACGTGAAGTTTCAATTTTTTCTTTGAAATTATTCCCTTAAGTTGGGAATTGACGATTTGTCATCTATATGTTTAGCCAGTAGATTTGTTGAAAATTTTGTTGCACATGTGTAGCGTAACTATAATAATTACCAAGTGTCAAGTTCTTTAAAACATTTTTTGACTGAGGTAATATGTTAGAAAATTATGAATCGTTCACAAGCATAAAGTACTGATCAATTCTTGAAAGTGTGTAATTTTTATCAGCCCTTGTCTATAGTGCACGCTTCTTGCATGAAATCGAATATGGGAAATATCAGTTAGGTTGAGGGAAAACTTGTTGGGCAAGCATAAAGCTCCACACTGAGTGTGCTAAAACTTAGGGAGCTACTTTTGTGGTTGCTTCCCTCGATTTTATTAAATAAGCTTCCTCATTTTTTGTAGTGTTAAGGAGTATAAAAGTGAATCACTCGGTATGTATGTTTGAATATCTAAATATACATATAAGATTCATTTACCATTGCACTAATGAACTAAATAAGGTATCCACAATTATTGGTACTCTTAACTTTGCAAGTCGAATATTTTCAGGTACTATTTTTTTATTTGATGATTTAATTCCTCTATTTTCTTGCATTCAGAAAAGTGTAATTGAACTTCTGAACTTGTGAGATGTCAAAAAAGTCGACATTAATACACCCATCAGAAATTTAAATGTTTCTGGTTTTGTCTGTAAATATATTCGTGTTATTGTGTGTTAAAGAGTTTATTTTTTAGTGTTAATTTTACCATTAAATTTTGATACTTTTGCAGTCAGCGGACACGGAGAGTGAGGCGGGGTACACTAAGCCTTCTTTCCTGCTGCCCGAGAGCATCAAGGATGCAGAAGGCCGACGCCCTGATCACCCTGAGTACGACGGTCGTACAATCTATGTCCCGGAGAGCTTTCTCAACCAGCAGACTCCTGTGAGTCTTGGCGTTTTGCACGTGTCACTGTCGATGCCATCTTTTAAATGTCACTCATTTATTCTCTTTTGTATTCTCATTAATTTGTTTCTCAGTCTGGCACTATTACCTGTTCATCATTTGATTTCGGCTACAACTATCTTGAACAACAGCGCAAAGTAAACTGAACCATGCCCGTGGAAAGTGTTCTCACTAAGTTCAGTCATTTCTGACAACAGAGCACCTGAAACACTCTCAAGAGAATATCGTCCTGCTGTGGTATTCTGGATGCAAGCCTAACCGCATCAAAAGTATAAGCAAAGGAAATGTTTTTTTTTAATTTTGGCTTGAAGTGTTTCCTATATTTTACCCTCAAAAAATATGTTATCAATGGGGGTTAAACAGGGAAATGTAAAAAGGATTAGCTTAACCCTTTAACGATCATGAGGGAACTTATGTTTGCATTTAAAAACAATCCAAGCATATTTTCTTTCTAGCAGTGTATTTGAATACCCTAGTGATAGTTTTGAAGTTCACTGCGGATAAGGTATCTCTCATTCTGATGCCAGTGCCACTCAATTGATCGTGGTTGTAATAACGCTAAAATGAGCTAAAAATCTAAAGTTGGAGGGTCCATTTCGTTAACTTGGCCATCTTTGAATGAATCGCATTGTAACCTAGTACCTTCCCGTTGACGTGAAAATGAGTTCAGAAAGCTATCTTGCGCAAGTCGGAAGGAAGTGGCCCCCACTCAACATCATTGTGTCTAGTCAACAATAAAGAATTTGGAGCTGGTAAAAAACATCAAATTTTGCAAAGAATGAGACAAAGCTCATCTTACATCGGTTTTGAGTAATGAATTTGCTAAAATTGGGTAACATTTTTGGATCACCCTGTATGCATTTTATGTATCAACTCGATAGCAAATTAAGTTCTGTTAATTATTGTATTTCTTGTTTCAGTGCCACCGTCAATGGTGGAAATTCAAAAGCCAGCATTTTGATACGGTACTCTTCTTCAAGATGGGCAAATTTTACGAATTCTTCTACATGGATGCCGAGATCGGCGTACAGGAACTTGGTCTTATTCTAATGAAGGTGAGCGCCGACCACTGCAGCGACTAGGTCGCATGTTCGACTCAAATATATAAAGGATTGCTGTACTTCTAGTATGTACATTGTGTCTGGTGAAACTCAAGAATAGACTTGATGTCAAACTGTCAGCAATATAAGCAATGTGGGCCTAGTAATTTACGTAGCTTCCAGTGCCTCGTTTTTGTGATTTACATTCTCTCATTATAAATATTTTCTCATTGTAAATAGTGAAATACTTTATATGGGGATTTTATTTGATACGTTACTGTCATTGATTGTAGTGATAGTAGATTCTTCTACATTTATCGAAAATAATCGATATGATATCCGCGTGCGCGTTGCTTTGGGTTCATACAATCGCATTTCCTGGTTTAGTTTCCTAGCCATGAACAAAAATTTTTGTTATTCTTTCGTAAGAGAATTATTTTGTCTTTGAAAGTTTAAATGTTAGGATGCTTGGAAGGGCTTCACCTCAGCACTCGTGTTGCGCCGTACCTCAGTTGCAGCTGTTATGTTTAATGTTGTCAGCGCCAAGTTGTGTCGTCATGTCTCCACTCTGTCATTCTCTTGTGCTCTCATTTCACTGCATGGATGGTCGCTCAGTTTTTCATTGGTGGCGTCGTAATTTGCAGTTAAATTTTTTATTTTGACGCCTAAAATAGATACTCTTCCTTAACTGTTTGTATTAAAAAAATCTGTTTCTTCACGAGATTTTGAGCTTTTCTGTTTTCTTTTCAATCAAAGAACAATTTTGACTCGTAACTAGTAGCTTATGGGAAATTGTAACTCGTGGCAAAGTTCTGTGTGGGCATTTGAATTTTATTACTTTCCTTTAAGATTCGTGTTTTAATCCATAAGATCTTGGGTTTTTAAAAATATGGAAAATGTTATGCTCATTGGAATTTTCTCTACAAAACGTTTTGGAAGAAATAACTTTTTTTCATTTACTTGAAGACTTTTATGCACTTCCTCGTGTAGTCATTAAAAACTAGTTGAGTGGCATTTTAAAATCTATTGTGGGTCTAATCTCGTGGGTGTTTATGTTAATTTCATGCCTTGTGTAATGTAAGTTTTTATGGGATTGCTTTATTTAAATTTGTTGTTGCTATTCAGTAATTTCGTCTCGCTGTAGATGAACACACCGTGCATTACCCTCGTGAGGGAGCAAAACAGGTGTGACCTGCGATTTAAATTAGAGTGGCAAGTAATGTACTTCCTCATGTTCCAGGGAACTGTACCTCATTCGGGGTTCCCAGAGATATCGTACGGACGTTACTCGGCATCCCTCATTGAGAAGGGCTACAAGGTTGCACGCATTGAGCAGACCGAGACTCCTGATATGATGGACAAGCGCTGCAAGGCCAGTAAGTTTCGTCGTTTTTTTGCCTAATATTTAATCTCTACGTTCTCATATATACTTGTATTCTTGCAAAGTTTTTTTCTAAAGTTATTTTGATCAGAAATATAATGAAAAAATTCGTAGAGCTATCAAGTTGTTGCTTTGTGCAGTTATGACTTTTTTCTCCTGATGCTTTTTTATTTCTTGTGTGTTTATTCTTGCTCTGTGTTTTAACATGTTAACGTGATAGAAATATCAAGGCTAGATTTTTAAGACCATGAAATTGTGATCATGTCGCTTGAGGAGTGTTAAGAGAGTTGACGTCCCCGTTCCAGCGCCGAGATGCTCCAAGTTCGACAAGGTGGTGCGGCGTGAGATCTGCCAGCTGAGCAGCGCGGGCACGCGGGTGTGGGGCGTGCAGGACGCTGAGCTCTCCTCCACCGTGCCTTCGTACCTCCTCGCCCTCACTGCTCAGGTCAGCCGAGACTTCATTTGCCCAGTACACTCAAATTCTGTCTCTCGCAAATGATATTTGGTCATAACTAGTGATAGGACGTTACCAAATGTCTTAAAAATTCTGGTATCGTTTGAATTTCCCAACTCTTCTTACGATTCCGATTCTTGCTCATTTTAAATGTTTTTATATGGCTAGATTTTTAGCTGCCTAGATGAGTGAAAGTAATTTTTTAATAAATGTATTCATTCCAAGTATTATCGCTTTAATTAAATGGCTAAATCTAATGTTTGTGGTAAATAACATTGACTCAGCTAAGTTATACATGATAATCTTGTATTTAAAAAAATGTTTTTCTAACCAACAAAGTGGATGTTCTCAACTGCAATATTATTGGATATCTTAATCCGAGGACAAATTTCGTGAGCAAATTTAATACATGCAAAACTAAATTCTAAGCATATTGTATTGAGTGCAAAAAAAAAGTTCCTGTTGTAAAAAATTGCTCATCACTTTTTCAGACCAGTTGAAATAAATTACCTGATAACTTAAGGGTCAAGAAAGATGTGTCTTTATTCTGTCCGAGTAACATTTCTCCTTTAACCAAAGGTATTGACTTCATGTAATGAAGCATTAGGGCGCTCCACAAGATATAATTTCTAGAGCTGAATACCAACTAACAGGAATAGTTCTGAATGAGCGGCAAAACAGAACTGATACTAGGGAGTTTTGAAACGAAATTAAACTATTTAAAGTTGTGGCTTGTAGTGGGTTACTGGTAACCCATTTGGGATCTCTGTGATTACAGAAATACAGCTCAATTTTGCCCCTTTTAAATACCAAAATGGGTGCTCAGCGCTCTTAGTTTTATAGAGTTCTTAATTTTGAAGCTAAGTGACAATTGAAGTTCATCCTTCCTCCGCTTCCCATCTTTTAAATAGGCTAAGCAAATGGCACCACGCGTGTAATATTTCCCCTCCATTTTCAAATTTATTTAGAATTGAGGCCTGATTGTCTCCTTTCTTAATTAAGCAAAAAACATTACTGGTACTATTTCTGGAATTACTTGTGTTCAATGCAACATTCATTTATTTTAAAGGATGTAATGAACGTAACGCATCATTTTGACTTGCTTGTAGTAAATTTCACCGAAATTTAAATACCTTGATTATTTTCATGCGCAGAGCAAGGATGGCGGTACTCAGATCGGCGTTGCGTTCATAGACACGAGCCTGGGTGTGTTTCACCTCGGCCAGTTTTGTGACGACCGCCACCACAGCAGGCTGCGCACCCTCCTCGCACACCACCCTCCTGCCCAGGTCAGTCTGCGTACTGGTCAGAGTGTGCGGCTGTGGAGTGTTGCTCGTGCGAGAGATATTGCAAAGAGTCTCTTACATGTGAACTGATGTGACTTGTTCTATAATGCATCTGAGATGTTCCTATTTTGTACTTCAAGAAAATGTAGAACTTTCAGTAGTACATTGCTAATTTGATCAGGAGGGGATTCCAGCTGAGGTATACGAGTATGTTGCATACATGAGAAGTATGCCAGTTTTGTTTCTTCTGAGTTCTTGCACTAGCCAAGTGTGGGCGCTTGTTACGTTACGAAGCTGCGTTAAATCCTCCAGTAAACACTGCCAACATTTTCTTCTCCCTATAATTAATGTAAAAATTAAGTGTTGCATCATTGATAGCTTTTTTGGTCCAAGAAGTCACTCACGGATCTGATTGTGGAAAATTAGCCTATAGCGCAACCGAAAGTGTTCAGTGTCAGGACCTATTTAGTGCTTCGTGCCTGCAAAGGCTGAATCAGATGGGATTAATATTTGACCTTGGGTTTAAATATCAGGACGTGTAACATTGCACGGGGTGAGGGTGATTGTGAAAGTGTCAGTCATTTTGTGTCACTGTTATTTGTTGCCTTTCTGTGTGGATGACTCAAGAAGTTGCAGTCCTTAATTTGATTATACGTACTCACATCTAATCAAGTTAACCGACTCGACCAATCAAAAATTTGGTAATGGCTGATGAAGCTTATAAAGTAAATCTTGAACCATCAACAAGCATTGATGAAGAAAAACTGTGAGCATTGAAGCAAAGTCTGTAGCCAGGACAAGTAGTATTTCCATAGTAAAAACTGAAAAGATGACACGGAGATAAATACACTAGTGCCATTATGGCCAACATTTTATGGAAAACATCTTAGTTATGTAGACGTTATGTAAAGTGTTCTTCTAGCTCTTTTGTTATCTAATGCCCTTCTGTTATGTAGGTTGTCAAAATCATAGCAATTTCATTAAAATATGTTGCCAGTGCATTTGATATCTTTTAATATGTGTTCCTCTGTCAACAATTTTGAACCTGATTCTTACTCGTTAACGCGAAACTTTTTATAACCTGTCAAAGATATAACCTGTGCCTAGACAAAATAGATGCCTGTGAGCAAACTGAATCTTGTGGTCAGCCAGCGCCGCTGCTCCGACTTCTCATTCATGGTTGGTTTCTCCAGCTGCTGACGGAGCGCAACAAGCTGCCCGGAGGCGTGCGGCAGGTGCTGGCTCAAAGCGGGGTCCCTCCCAACCTGCACGATGTGCTCACGCCCGCCACTGAGTTCTGGTCTGCTGAGAAAACTCTGCAGTTTATGGCTCAGCAGGACTGTCTCAAGGGGAGCAGTGATGCACTAGACTGGCCTCAGGAACTCAAGTCTTTCCTCTCTGATGGTAATCAATTCATCCACGTGTGAAAATTATCTCCTTTTATTCTGCTGCAGTTTCCTTTTGCCACTCATATTTTCAGCAGCATCTTGAACTGGGAGAAAATTTACTCTGCTCACGTTGCATTACCGTTCACTGCAGGCTGTGAAAAGTTTAAATTTTTTAGAATGTCTTAAAAATTAGGAAATAAATGCGCTAGAGAATTTTTCTATTCGCTTATGTCGTTCATTGTAAACGGTGCTGAGTTACTGCATATTGGGCACGTTTTTCCCTTCATTCACTGTAAGTCTACCAAGAATACATTAGTAAAGTTTAAAATTTCTGCAGAAAATCTACATGGCTTTGAGATGTGGGCCAGAGAGCTGTGTACGGTGAAGTTGAGAATGAACTGTTATTATATTTTGCTATTTTTGTTAATTTGATCCTACCTCCTTCTTTTCAAGGAAGAACTTTATTGAACCTGGCATTGGGTAGTTGTTAGATATATTGTTCAAATTCATTCCTTTAAATGGGAGACGGTTATTGTATCTATGAGAATTGGTTATTTTGTCTGTTCGTTGCCTTCCTTTATGGATGACTTGAGAAGTTGCAGTTCGTAATTTGATTGTACTGATTTATGATCAAATTAGCATACTTGGCCAATCAAATACTGGATAATGGTTGATGAAGCTTATAAAGTAACTCTTGAATCATCACCAAGCGTTGGTAAACACAAAGTGCGAGGTCCTAAATTATTTTTCGTGGGAACCTAGGGGAAGATATGAGGTCCCTAGCTGAAGGTTATGTTAGCCTTACTTTTGTTGAAATAGTTTAGTTGTTGTTTTGTTACAGATCATCATTTTGCGGTTCACTGCTATCCTGTTTTTTCAGTGCCTACTACTTTCTTCTTCCACTTTTATCTTGTTTCATAAATTTCTTTCACAGCTCACTGTTTCTATGTACCTTGTGCATAGATTCCACGTTTCCTTAACTCCATGCTTAATGGTGCCTTCTTCCTTCCTCTCTTTGGAACGCTTTTGTTGCAGTTAGGGAGGCTTAAACTAGCATCTATACCAGTCTTAAACTATCTACCATATGGAAACGAAGTTGAATTGTCTCTTATCTTATTTTTGCATGAAAGTGGTTGAATTGTGCGTTGTGTTTTTACTGAAAGTCCCCTTAAGGAGATACAACTGATGTATCCCTTGAAAATGTGGTGTCTCATGCCGAAGGTAAGGTAGGCCTATCTTTTGTTGAAATAGAATAGGTTTTTATTTTTATTAATGTCCATCTTCTTTCGGTTCACTGCTGACTCTTTTTTTCAGCATCTATTGTTCAACTTCTATTTTGCCTCGTAAACTTCTTTCAATTTTATTGTTTCTGTGCGCGGAGTGTGGGGACACACCTTGTGTGTAGATTCCCTGTTTCCTTAATTCCACACTGACTGGTGCCTCCTTATGTCCTTCCTGGGGAACCCATGTGTTGTGGTTAAGAAGGCTTTAACTAACTTACAATCTAATCCATTACTGGAAGTAGACCCATGTCTGGAACATCCAAACAAGACTGCCAGAGTTTCTTAAGTATGTAGATTTTAGCGCTTATATTTTTCAATGTGTTCTAATTGTTGACAGACTGCACGATGGCAGTGGAGGGCAGAAGCGAGCTGAGCATCAGCGCTCTGGGAGCCCTGTTGTGGTACTTGCAGAGCTGCTACTTGCACGACCAGCTGCTCAGCAGGAGGCTCTTCCAGGCGTACACGCCACCAGACCTGCAGGAGTCCAACTCTACCGAACAGACCCCTCAGCAGCGCGTCACCTTCAGGCAGCGTCACATGGTTTGTTCTCTCTTAATCCAACTGTGAAACGTTCAGTTCCTTGCTGGCTTGATTGGCCTGTCGCTACTCTCACCTTGTTAACCTTGAATACTATATATTCGCAAGTTTCTTTTTTTATTGCTATTCATTTTTATCTATTAAAATTTATTTTCATGTTTTCCTAACATGAGGTGAAAGGCGTCAAAACAAGGAGAGAGACACATTGAAGTTGTTGAATGTGTTATGGCTTTATTAATGCATGTATTATATTATGTCTTTAAACTCAAAAAACGCTAAATTTTTCATAGCTGGGATGCATTAGTTACATTTCAGCTGCCAGTTTTAGTGAATCATGTTTTATTTTGTGCATATGTTAGCATGTAGGTATTTTGTGTTGACGTTTTTTGTGAATTTCCCCTGAGATGAAATATGTCTGTGTGACAGAATGGAAATCCGAGCAATAAAAAGTAGCATAAACTTATTTTTATCGACTTATTGCAATGCTTGTGAGTGACTCAGTGAAATGTTTTGGGCATTGATGTATGGACACCGGCTGAAATGGCGACAGCACCTTGTATCAATTATGATAGTTTCCAGAATTAGTGTTGTCGCCCTCCTCCACCTTCAATCGAAACGTGCGATGCATTGAAATGTGACCGTCTGCACTCGCAATTACATGCGATAGATGATAATGTTGGTTAGCGAGCGACTTAGTCCATCACTGACATGCCATCTGCTTCTGGGCATTGTGGGCGGCAATTCCAATTGCCTTAATGCAAATGTCCTGCGAGTTGTTGAAGTTTTCTGAGGAGTAGCATTGCTTGATTCTAAAATTTCTAATTTGTCATGGATGTCATGCTGTTGATGGATGAAAAAGGGATAGGAACAAACCTACAGTCTGTATGGACAATCATTGTTCTAATTATTGTTTCCTCGTATCAGCTGTTCTGATGAATCAGTTTCATTGGACAGGTAATAGACGGAAGCAGTATGGTCAATTTGGAAGTTCTCCGCAACAGCAGCACCGGGGAAGTGGCAGGCTCTCTGTACTCCCTTTTGGACTACACCTCCACGCCCATGGGGAAAAGGTAGGCGTTCTCTTTAGACTCTTTTTCTAGTAGTTCTGTACGAGAAGATAATTTGCCCGTTTTATTACTATGAGATCCGAGTTCAGAAATTAATGTTCTTTTTTATACAGAAATTATGCTGACTTTTTTGGAGAATTAAATTAGTTTCATTGTTTTCCCCGATATGCCTAGTTTCACTTTTAAAGAGGTAGAAAATATTATCACATCATCTTGGTGTAGCCACTCTTAAGTAGTGCTATAAGTTAGCTCAACATGTCGAGTGTATTTCGAATTTTTTTTTGATAACTTAGAAAGAGTGATCAAGCAGCTGGTGTTACGCGACCCTGTGTAGAAGTAATAAAGTACTGCGATACACAAATGAATTTTCCAGCTCAGTTCAAGGGTAGTTTTCCTTGTAATTACGCTCTCAATAAATCCACGAACTTCATGTAATGATCTAGGCGGCGGCAGCAGCAGCAGCGGCAGTAGCTGCTGCTGCTGCTGCTGCATTTCGTGTTATTTGTTACTGAAGAGAAAATGGTTTACGGTGTTACCTGAGCAGGCTGCTGCAGCAGTGGGTGTCAGGGCCGCTGATGTGCTGCGGCGGCATCAGGGCGCGCCAGGAGGCGGTGCTGGAGCTGCGGCAGCGCGGTGCTGCTGTTGAGAGCGCCACCGCCTGCCTCGCCAAACTGCCCGACATCGAACGCCTCCTTCCCAGGTATTACCTCCCAAGGTGTTACCCGGCTCCTCCCTAGGTAGCGACAAAAAATTTCTGTGTTCCCGTTAATATGTTGTCACCTTTGTGTACGTATATCAAGCATTTGATGCATCTGGACTCCGTACGATGGGAAGTGTGTGATTAGCGACACACGCTGTACTCTCTGAATTTACTGGTTAACGTTTTGCTCATCTGAATAGAGAACGAGGGTTTGATTCATCCCAGCTCCTTACAGTGAAAATTAAATAATTAGCAACACTTTCTCTTGACTCCGTGTGACTGCTGAACAACCGACTGGTAAGAGACGATTCTAACAATAAGTACCATGTTGTACGATTGTGTTTTGCATTCCTTTTTAAACACGACTACAAGATGATGACAGCACTTATCTTCACATTCGAGTGAACTGAGAGCATTGTTTTCTGGCAAATTTCTCAACAATCTGGTAACGACTATGATAGCATTCACGGTATTGTAAGTGAATGTAAGAAATTTAAATTAGCCTCAATTTAAATTAGAATGTGAATTTTTGTGTTAATGTTTATACTGACCTTGAAATTAAGCTTGTTGAAATTTTTTTTATGGTTTTGTGAATCAATTTTGTAAATGGTGCACGAATTGAATTACTTTCGGAATTTCATGCTAAAATGCACTGATGCACTTTTGTCTCAATTGTTCATCAAACAATATTTCTATGTCTACCCATCTGTAATTTAATACATAATTTATTATTATATGCGTTTCATAGCACGAGTTTACGAGTTTGAGATGTTTACAAAATTGAATGTGAACAAAAACTACATTCTTCTTTTTCAATGCTCCTGCGAATTTCAAACAGGATTTTTGATGGGACCTTTTTTTTATTTCCCTAGCTTTCCTTACGGTCTGAAACATCAGCGTGCATGAGGGAATGGGGGCAGCGTGCAACAGCTAGCGCTGTTCCTTCAAATTATTTCTTAGCCTCTATTATATTGGCTTCTGCAGGATCCACAGCCAAGGTCTGCGATTGAGTCCATCAGACCCGAACACACGGGCCGTGTTGTTTGAAGAGCAACAGTACAGCAAGAAGCGCGTGCTCAGCTTTCTGGCCGTCATCCAGGCCTTCCATAGCATCTCCAAATTCCCTTCTCTTTTAAGTGGTGAGGTCATATCTCGTGCGGGGTTCCTGATTTTTGAGCCCTTCATGTTGTTGTAGCGATGCTGCAGGCAGCTGAAGTTCTTCTATTGACTTGACTACGTTGCATGCTGTTTTTTATAAACAAAAATTCAAGTTTAAGCTTTCTTCAAATGAAATTTTTAGCACTGCGAATCTATCGTCCCCTCAAGGTAAAAAACAGCACAAACCATGGCCAAGTAGACAGAAAAGCTTTTCCAGCCAGCTATACTGTTAGTACAAAGTAAATTGTTTCAAAGTCGGACCTCTGTCTTTAATTTCATACTTGCACTGAGCGACAATTGCGTTCTTGAATTGAATAGACATGCAGTTGATTTCTGGGCAGGATAGTGAGTTGCGTGTCTCTCGTTGCTTTCATGTGACGTTCAGGCTTACAAAAAGCCAATTGCCATAGTCTGAGCTGTGCCTTTGAAGAAGCTGTCTTTAGTTTAGCCTTGGTATGTCAGGTTGAGGACGGATCTCGTGTCTGTCTTGCTCGTCGTTCTAGCTCGTGTGCATGTTGCTGTGACTCCTATGTACTTGATTTCAGTGGTAATTCCTGGTTTAATTCTCCAATGCATGATGACACAGTTTTTCATGGATTTAGGCACTTTCTTTGACCGAGTGTTTTTACCTTGAGTGATTCAACAGGGCTGCATGTGAAGTTTCATGGCGACTCTACTAACTTTTAAGACTTGTTTGTGCTCAAGTATGTTGTTTTTAATTCAGATAGTGATTAAGTTGCTATAAGGCCAGCCTAATGGTGGAGTATATAACTTTTTTTCAACAGTTTACAATTTACGTGAGTTACTATGGCAGGCACCGTTTGTACTGGAATAACAGCTTGTAGCGGAACAATAGCAAATGTAATGCAAGCAACAGTTTTGAAGTCGTATTTTTTCATTAATATACGCAGTCCTAGGAATTTTAATTTATTAATGGGCCAGATATTTACTCTGACCTCTTACTACACTAAACCAGTTGTCGCTTCTTTACTTTGTGCTCCGCTTTTCGCTTGAATAGTGTGTATTACAGTTCCCCTGAGCGGCACGAGCGTGCGATGGTGAGCGTAACGAGCGTTTAATTGTGACCGCAGATGTACAGTCGGAGTTGCTGCGATCGCTGGTCACCCTCACAGACGACGGAGGCAAGCTGCCCGCCATGGAAAATGCGCTTCAATTCTTCGAGGTCAGTACATTCCTTCTAAGTTACTACAGTATTGCCCTGCTGATGACATGGATGACTGAGTAACTCGTTTTTGTTTCCTTCAGTGAGCTTCAGTGATTTGGTGGCTCTCGGTGAATGGCCTTGCTAGTAATGACTAGCGGCAACATGAATTCGAGTTTTTCTCTTCGTAGAATCGTGAACAGGTGTTACTGATCTAGGTTATAGCTGAAGTTGGCTAATAAGGCAAGCGTTTCCTTTATTTTTTTATTCCTCGGGTTAATGCAACTACTGTATCTAAGGGAAATAGCTCTCCCTAGGAGGAAATGTGAGGTTCCGAGCTGAAAGTTTGGTAGGACTTCCTTTTCGTTGATATAAAAAAATTTTTTCGTTTGTGACCGGACCATCTTTTTTCGGTTCACAGCTGCATATTTTTCAGCGTCTTGTTTTACAAATATTTTTAAATTTCTACTATTTCTGCGTTCGTGTTGGGACGTACCTTATGCATGGATATCTCATTTTCTTAATTCCATATTAAATGGTATCTTCCTTAGTTGAGAACACCTTGGTTGCGGTTAAGGAGGCTTAAACTAACTTATAATCTAATCATACTGCAGAGGAGTAAACAAAAGTTAACATATTGCGACTGTGTGACAAAACTTTGACTTATGGCATTCTAAGCTTATGTATGCTGCATTTACTGATGTTTATTCTCACTGCAATACATTTTTTGAATTTCACAAGAATGGAGAGCGCTTCATTGAAAAATTCTTTCACATTTTGTCTGTGCGTTGTGTTGATGGTATTCATTGATATTTAACCTCCGTGTGTTGGTGCAGGGAGCATTTGATCACGAGCTGGCCAAGAAGGAAGGCAAAATCATCCCGAGCAGCGGCGTAGACCAGCAGTACGACGACGCCATGGAGGCCATACAACAAACAAAGGACGAGCTTGACCAGAACCTCAAGGACGAGTGCAAGTTCTTTGGTTCCAAGGTAAGCTTCGTCTTATGGATTTTGCTCACTTCAATAAAAATTTACGGAATGTAACAATTACGTAACTGCAAAGCGTTTTCGTGGTTTCAGTTCTCCCTCCTGTGCTCTAAAAGGCCTTTGACTTAGCCGGCCAAGTCACTCGTTTTGGTTTATTCAGGCGGGCAAAATCAGATTCGGATCAGGCGTGTCTTGGATCATCCACTAGCGTTGTAGCACAAAAAACGGCAGCTAAGGTTCTGTGGTTTAACCCTAGTGGATCAAACGAGTTCAGGCTAGCAAAAAATTTAACTCGAACAATGCTAAAATTGCATGTGACGGATATTTTTTCTCTTCTTTGTAAGCATAGCCAGTAAATGAGTGTATTGTAAATAACATGTGCAGCGGTACAGTTGAAGCTTCTCATGTTCATTGCTTTTTTCTTCTTACTTTAACGGAAATGCAGCTTGCTAACTTATCCCTGTTCAAGTACACAGCAAAGGTGTTCCGTAGATCTGACAGTTCCCTCGAGTTCTACATTGCTTGTGTTTCACGAAGCGCCGTTCTCTCTATACTGAAAGAAACAGCTTCTTGCATTTTGCTGGATAAAAATAAATGAAAAATATACTAACTAACTTACTTTTTGTTCTGCCATGATTTACAGAAGTTATATTGTAGTAAGGAAGTATATTGTAAGTCTTATGAAATTTACTATAATCAAGACTTCTAGAATTAAGTTTCACTCGCGGATCGCCTCCAGAGCCTCTAATTTTTTTTTGTCGTGTACGTTTTGAAATGACATCGTTATGTGTATTTTTGTGTATGCGTATATTTATGTATTATTCATTGTATTTCATTGAGGCCTGGTAGATAGTTTATTTTTATATTTACTTCACACTTATATCCATGCATGAATTTTTCAAACCAGTTGAATATATAGGGTTGATGCACGAATAATCTATCTACTGCCTGTCAAAAGAATCACGTGCTGCTTTTTGTATTTTCCGTTGATTTTTGTTGATTCGTTTCGGAATCCATTCATTTGAATAGTTCTTTATTTGGTAAAACTACATGGTCATCAGGCAGTAACTCCTTGTTTTAAGTGCCATTTTTTAAAAATATTTTGAAGCTGGGGAAATAAAAGTGTACAGACCCTTATGAAGCAATGAATATATCTTACATCGTCCCCTCTGTGCTGGTATATGGAGGCAGTGTGTAATTAGCGGCTGTGTTTGGTAGAGTGTGTTAACTGCACTGTAGCGCTCCTTGTGCTCACCTGAACACCGCTTGTAGCCAACTGAGAGGGTGGCGAACCACGCGCCGCCCCACATTAGGTTGAGCCGGCACAAACTATAATCGTTGGCATGATCAGCACGCACGCGCCAGTCTTACACAGCCTAACAGAATGAACTAGGATCTGCGACTCGTAGCAATAACTAAATGAGGTTACGCAACTATTTATGAGCTCTTCGTGACTAAGTTAACCCTTCAGCGGAGGTCTACTTTTCGTATTGTAGTGGGATATTTCTGGGCAACTGATTGCTCCCATCAAGTCGAAATTGTCAAAAATTACTTGTGTGCCATGATAGATTGGTTCATGGCCACTGCAACTGCAGTCTCCTGAATGCCATTACTGAGAAGAACCATTCTTCCCTGCCGCTACTTCGTTCAACACTGAACATTTTGCAGAGAAGTTTCTTTAATTCTGACAAAAATTAGATTAGTTAGTTAATTAAATTAATTAACTACTAAGGATCCAAAGTAAATGCTAGGTTGTGTGCAAGGCGAAATTTGAACTGAAAGTTTGAAAAATGTAATTCAATTTTAGCACACAATAATTGACTCAGCTAAAAATTTTCCATCTAAGCAACTAATTTTTTTTTTCAATTTTTCATTTAAGCAACATGTTATTGATTCAAGCTGTGAAGTTCTACGTGCGCAAATTTTTGATAAAATTCTAGAACTGTACACAGCTCATCTCTGAAACAAGAATCTCCTGTAAATTCAGTTTTGATTCTAATTTTTCATGTTCAGGTTGTGTATTTCGGGAGCGACCGCAAGCGCTACCAGCTCGAAGTGTCGGAGTCCGCCAGCAAGAGTGCCACGTCGGAGTACGAGCTCGTGTCGCAAAGAAAGGGCTTCAAAAGGTCAGCTCACTCAGGCCTTCTGCACTCTCACTTGCAGGAACCTGAAACTGCTTTTTATGTGAAGAGACACGCTGCTTAGGAAGAAACTGCCTTACAAAGTAAAATCGTTTCGTAATTTGAATCTACGAGCAAGGGCGTAAGTGTTTGTTTAGTTCTGATGGAAATTATTTCTTCGTCTTTGTTTGCTAAATATTGTTTTGTACACTTTTGAGCAGTCAGTAGGACGCCGCGTGATATTAAATGAATTTAAGTTACGGTTTCTCAATTTTTTTCTTAATAAACTGAAAGGATTCCTGTCACATACACTCCTCAGGGGGAATGTAACTATTGTATCTTTGGGAATTATTGCTCCCAGGGGCAATATCTGAGCTCAGCTTAGGTAGGCCACAGTTTTGATGAAGCCGTATAGATTTTCTGTCTCTTTATAGACCTTTTCTTTTTCAGGTTCACTTCTGCACTTTTTTCAGCCCCTATAACTTTCTTCTTCAATTTTCATATTGTTTCGTATACTTTTTTCAATCTTGCTGTAAACTCGATGCGCAGGGTATAGAGACGCGTCATATGCAAAGATTTTCCGCTAACTAAGAAGTTTCATTCTAAATAGTGCCTTCCTTCATCCTCTTTTTGAAACACCTTTGTTGTGGTTTAGGAGGCTTCATCTAATTAAGAGTACTGCGCAAAACCGACGCGTTCCGTGTTTCAAAGTGACTTCTGATGGTGGAGATGTAGCAGTAGTAGAAATGACTGAATGAAAATTATGTAGATGGAAGATTGATTCTGATAAAATGTTGAGAATGGTTTACTTGTATTTTATCTCCTCTTATTACAGTCATAGTAACGGGACTACCTTTATGATGCCTCAAATTAGGGCTTTGTGCCTCTCGTTTTTTTGACAGTGTTTTTTTTTTAGTCGTATTTGTTCCCTCAATGCTTGTAACAAAATGCATGAAGATAGTAAAATTATTTACTGTGTTCAGCTATTCTTCAATCGATTCATTTTCCTTAAACTTAAGTAGCTGTTTTCACATTAGTAATACGTTCACAATGAAAATTAATTTCTTAGATATAGCCATTTAGCTTTACAAGGAAAGTAAAACGCAGCAGTTTATCTGTTTTCATTTTAAGTACAAGTTAGCGACAGATGTGCTACCTTTGAATGAAACCTTGTGGAAGATAATTAGAAAGTGTGAAGCTCAGCTTTTTTATACTACCTGTTACTTTTTTTTTTCTTGTTTTTTATACTACCTGTTACTTTTTGTTTACATGTTTTTATACTACCTGTTTCTTTTTGTTTACATGTTTTTATACTACCTGTTTCTTTTTGTTTACCTGTTTTTATACTACCTGTTACCTTTTGTTTACCTGTTTTTTATACTACCTGTTACTTTTTGTTTACATGTTTTTATACTACCTGTTTCTTTTTGTTTACCTGTTTTTTATACTACCTGTTACTTTTTGTTTACATGTTTTTATACTACCTGTTTCTTTTTGTTTACCTGTTTTTTATACTACCTGTTACCTTTTGTTTACCTGTTTTTTATACTACCTGTTACCTTTTGTTTACCTGTTTTTTATACTACCTGTTACTTTTTGTTTAAAAGGAAGTATTCTGTAGGAAATGAATAGTAGTTTTGTGTCAATTTGGAACACATTAGACAGTAATTTATGTCTTACGATTTTTAAAAAGAAAAAATAGCCAAGTCAGGATATTTTGCTGTATTTGTTGATTATAATGTAAGATTGTCATTGAATTGATAAGAACTGTTCATCAGGTTCTGGACAGCGCGGTGCAAGGAGCTGCTCGCCCAGATGACTGCTGCAGAGGAGGCCAGGGAGGTGGCGCTGAAGGATATCGCACGCAGGATATTCCATCAGTTCGATGACAGGTGCGTCCTCGTTTAGTTTTTGTTCGAGTAACAGAGTTGTGAATTATATCCACGTGAGAAAGGTGTACTTCCGCTCAGCTGAGTGGGTTAGCATAGCAGATTCGTTTGCACAGAATTTTGACTTAATTTTTTACATGATGCGTAGTATCAAGAAACCAATTAGAAACCAATGCTATTTTTCGAAAATTGCTTATTTAAATAATTGAACGTTTGTTGCCTGGGGTACTGATGATGCTGTAGGTATAGTATTTCATATTGATTATTATAATCTAAGACGGAATAGGTACTCATACGATGAATGTACTGCGTTCACACACACACTACGATCTACCAGAAAATCTTCACTGTGTGTAGTGTAAAGAAATACATTGCGTTTGGTTCTGATAATCTTTATGAATTTGTATAAAATGTAAATTCGTAGTGTCGGTATTTGTTCTGATGTTTAAAACAGCACCGTTGCTATTTCCACCAACATACATTGAATCCATGAATTTACTATTCAGAGGCCTTGAGATCAACTATGAAGCACTGCCTGCAAATAGAACTGATATACTTACTTCTTGACTCATGGAAGTGACCTCAGGGCGTCTTTCGGTTAATCTGTGAGCGCATGCTCAAAAATGTGACTCTTCAAATTGTCAAATTTGACATGAACTGCTGAATAAAGCTTTTTCTTTAGTCTGTGATTGGTGTCGTATGAGCTTAACTGAGGTGCTAATTTGTTTGTGAGAGGCCAACAATTGCTTTTAAAGGACAAAATGTAGAGAGCCATTAACATCCCACTTTTAGTTCGCCCTTGCTACCACCTTATATCTGTTGGCCCGACTGTGGAGCTTCCGATTTTTTTTGTAATTGTGTCAATGACATTCGTTTGTTTTTCGAAATGCTCTTAAAGATGCATTTAAGAAACTTGCAACCAGCCCTTGAAGAGAGTGTGTGTTAAAAGCAAGTGTTAATTTTGAAATGAGATCTTTAATTACTCGATTGTATGTATTAAAATTGGTTGTAATTTGCAGACAGTCTCTATGGAGCGCTGCCGTCGAATGCGTGGCCACTCTGGACGTGCTCATCAGCCTCGCCAAGTACAGCCTCTCTATTGCAGACGCCGCCACGCCTGAGCTTGTCGAAGCTGCCGCTGCTGAAGAGGTTGGTTTATGTGCCTTCCTTTGAGCAAGACTCCTAATGTTTGGTTTTTTGAATGTTGACACTTTTGTTTTGTTTACTGAGCTCTTGGCGCTGGCTCTCTGTCTCCAAATTTTGACTAAGGTATACTTAGGTTTGACTGTATGAATTACAGATGTGTGAGTCAGCAAAAATCTAACTCTGTAAATTTCTTTTTAGATTTTATTTCATTGTCCTGAACGAGAGTCTCAGATGCAAAAGCTACCGAAAGCATCGGTTCATCACACATGATTCCATCAACGAATAATAAAAGTTGGAATTCCCATCAGTTATGGATCGCTATTTTCGATTGTTCTGAATACTGAAGCAAAAGAAAGCTTATTTTGTGTCGATATAGTCAACTACTGCCAACGCTTCAAGTGAATCGTGAAAGTATCATTGTCGTGTAAGCTCTTAGTTGGATCTGGCGCAATTTGCCAATTTACGAGTATTTTTAGGGTTACTCATTCGAATGCAAATGGTTTTGGGGATTTCATCACACCGTTTTGCTCTCAAATATTTTACCATACTTGAAATAGGTATAGGCCAAATAGTTTTCAGTATTGATTTGTACTAAAAACAACCTTTTGTTGATCTGTATCATTGATGTATATTTCTTGAATTCTATTTTTCATACGTCTTTGTCTAATTAACATTTGACCATTGCAGACTTTCATCGACATCCGTGATGGCCTGCATCCGTGCATATTGTCGAGCCATGATGACATCATCCCCAACGACGTGGTGCTGGGCAGGGGGGCGGGGGAGGAGGCGCACAGCCCGCTGGTGCTTGTCACCGGCCCCAACATGGGAGGCAAGAGCACCCTCATGAGGCAGACCGCCCTGCTCACCATCATGGCGCAAATGGTGAGGCGCTTGTGATGCATTCCTGTACATCTGACACTACCAAATTTCATGCATTTGACGGTTCACGTTCGTGTTTGTACCGAGTATACGAGGATCATCAAGTACTCTATGAGGAATGGTCTAGGTTTATAAATTTGAGATTTAATTCAATGGAAAAGTAAGCTGAAGGAAGTGAGTGATTCCTAAATCATTGGTTTCCTAGTGGCAAGTTTAATTCTATTTTTCCGTTGACTATGTTGGTCTGTCGCAATATTTTATTCTGGATTTCCCTACATTACACTTCAATTTCTTGAAGTTATAAGTCTTGGTTGTTGTTATTGTGGGTAAACTTGTACAACCACGAGTGTTTTAGCTTGAATGTGCTCATTATCACAGGGAAGCCTGGTGCCGTGCAGCTCGATGCGCCTGACCCCCGTGGACCGCATCTTCACGCGTGTGGGCGCGAGTGACAGGATGCTGGCCGGCGAGAGCACCTTCCTGCTCGAGCTGCGTGAGACGGCAGCCATCCTCCAGCACGCCACGCCGCACGCTCTCGTCCTCATAGACGAACTTGGTAAAGTGCCTCCCCAGCGTTCAATTTTATGGCTCCAGTTCACGTTAGTGATTTTGATGCATTAGTCTTCGCATTAGTTCTAGTGAAACCTCTTCTACAGTAACTTAGTTCTGTCACAAAACAAGATCAAGGTCTAAGTTCAAAAAGGTCTTTAATTTCGAAAAGACCCAACTTGATAGAAAAATAGCTTCTCTTGCAAAACATTCAAGAATTAAGTTCCTCCCTGTTAACATTTGATAGGTCAATCAACACCACTTCCAAATCGATTAGGCACGATCTAAATTTTGAGTTAGAGCGTTCTTATTTTTAAGATTAAAATGATGGCTTGATCGACTTCTGAGTAGCTGATAACTGTCACTTACCTGCATGTGTGGAGTGCTGAAAATATAAGCGAATCATTTTACCGATATTGAATCAGAATCTTCATTCTATCTTTCGTTTTCACGTCGGATGGGAAGCTGACAGCCTCCATTGGTCTTTTTAGACTTGTAAAACTTGCATTGTATACTACTGCATTCCATTGGATTCATTACTGATGAAAATATAACGCCTTCTCTCTGATAAGATTACAAATAGTTGAAGTTTATTCAAGTTAAATAACTCAATCATGCCATATACATCTTATTCTGGTACTAATGTTTGTCTTAAATAGTTGAATTGGGATTATACCTTACAATTCCTTCTAATTCTTCTTAACAGTTGTATAATGTAACAAAGATTTGTCCTCCTGATATGGGTTGACTCGTTTCTGCCATGTATTTTGCATGCTTGCCAATAACCATCCAAATTGAGGGTTGCTGTGGCATTTTCACATAAAGTATATGAAGCAGTTAGATGCTATTTTAGGATTTCAGTTCTGGAAAAATTATTCCCAGGTCTATTTATATAAAAATCTAATTTTCAATTCCAAGTTGAAGGTAATCACTTGAGGCTCACCTCAAGATAGTCTAACGCAAGATCAACTCAATCAAATCAGCGCTAATTAGAAGGAGATTCTGCTTCGGAACATTAAGGGAAATTGTCTATTGAACGGTAACTTTGAACTTCAGGTACAGTTTTAAAGTTGCTCTAGTTAGGTATTAATACGTTCGTTGTTCGTGCAGGTCGCGGCACAGCCACGCACGACGGCACGGCGGTAGCGTGGGCGGTGGCGGGAGCGCTGGTGGAGAGGGGCTGTAGGACGCTGTTCTCCACCCACTACCACGGCCTCGTGCACCACTTCGCTCAGACTCCTGGTGTCTCCATGGGCCACATGGTGAGTGCAGCTTGCCCTCAACCTTTGCTAGAGATTGGAACATACAGCGTAGTTTTTATGAGTTATCTATAAACCAGGTTTAATTGGATTAGGAATCGATAAGGTAGAAATGCTGAATGCAGGAAGGATTAAAAGGGTCAGTGAGGGTTCAAGCGGTTGAACTGCAACCTTTTTTGTTGAAGTACGCCATTGGTGCTAGCTGAAGGTAATGAACGTGTGTATGCGCACTAGAAGTAGTACAGTTTTTATTTTGTAAATCCATTTTACTAGAAATTATGTATCGTTCATGACTAAGCCGGTTGTGGCTTTTTCTTTTACAATAAATAATGAAAACTCACCACACACGAGTCTTGCGTAGTAGTGCTGTCTTATCAAATATTCTCTTCAGAAGTGTACGTGTATTGCGCTAAATTGAAAAAAATGCATAACTCAATTTGATGAACTCCTAATTTTTCATTGGCTCATCAGATCTTGACAACATTGCATTTAAATAAATCTGTTGGCAGACCTTCATGCGTATCTGGTGCTTTGTATTATACCAAATGTATTTTAATTGGTAGGACGTTCATCCCCGACCTCATCTAGACCAAGAAGGTCTGATGTAAGGGAGACAAATATTATAAGATGAAAAATGCTACACAGTAGATGCGTAAGTGGAAGTGTAGTAAAATACAATCAACTTGTGTACTGTTTGGGACTAATTTTATTGTAATTGTAATATTAAACACCTGCATTCGATTTTTTATGAACTACTTTAATTTAAATCTTTTGAAATCAACTTTTTTATTTGAAGAAAAGTATTTCTGTGAACTCACTTTCCTTACTCTAGTGCAGTAAAACCTTAGTCTTGCTAGTCGTTATTCCCCTTACGTATCTATGAGTTGCTGCCGTTAAAAAGTTCTGAAGTGAGAGCCCAAGCTGAGAGGTAGGTAGGCCTTCTTTTTGTTGAAATAAAATTTTTTTTTGTTATGTTAAGGACCACATTTTCGGTTCACTGCTGTCCTATTTTCCAGCACCTATTACTTTCTTCTTCAACTTTTATCTTGTTTCATGAACTTCTTTCTCAACTTACTGTTTCTATGCCTCTTCTGCTTAGATTCCGTATTCCCTTAACTCCATACTAAATGGTGCCTTCATCCTTCCTCTCTTCAATACGCTCTTTTTTGTATCGGTTAGGGAGGCTTAAACTGACATATGATCTACAATCAATCTGAAGAGTTCTGAGTGATAAGTAGTGATAAGTTCGAATCTTTCTTGATTATGTACCTGATAATTTTTTACACTAGAGCGTTCATCTGGCTAACTTGCACACTGACCATTTTTGGTTCTGTTGGACCCTCGAATGTTCGACTTAGTTTTCCTTAGGATTGCAAAAAGTTTGAGGGAGGCCACTAGAAGTATTATTTTCAGTTTTTCTAAGTTATTTCAATTTACGTTGCGGAGGATAAACCATGAATTTTGGCGACTTCAGCGACTTTGTAATTATCTCATAAATCATTGGATCTGCACGATGTAGCTCTGCAAGAGCTGCATGTCCTCATCCTGCATGCACCATTGATTTGGCCGTACAAGTAAATAATATACCTTTCCTACACGTTTAAAAAGAATCACATTTCTAAAGTGCCGAATCAGTTATAGTTGTCAGTTTGGAATTCTAGTGCGTTTAAGGTCTTTTGTTTCAGTGCGTCACAGAAAATGTTTTAAGAAATTTTTCTTGACACTCTAAGCAAAAGTGTAGAGAAATTTCTTTTCTCCAGGCCTGCATGGTTGAAGATGCGGACGAAGAGACTGGCAAAGAAGAAACCATCACATTCCTGTACAAGTTCTGCGGAGGCGTTTGCCCCAAATCGTACGGTTTCAACGCAGCGCGGCTTGCCGAGGTTCCGGCCAACGTCGTGCAGAAGGGCCGGGCTGCGGCCAAGCTCATGGAGGGCAGGTCCGACGCTGTCGTGGCCATCAAGACCATCTTCTCCGACTCCGCTACATTGGAAGAGAAAAGGAAAGTTCTCAAAAATCTGACCCCCGTTTTGGAGGCTCTAAACACGAGTTTGGCTTGAATTTTTTTAACCAAGTACCAATTGATTCAATTGCGTCAAAAATATGTGCGGAGCACTGTGAGCGTACTCATTGTACTAGTCTCTTATTTTGGGGAAGTTTCCTGATAAGTGGAGATGTTTTGTTAAACAAACAGCTCTCTTCATCTTGTCTTTGTAAGCTTATGAGAATTTTTAAATTCAGTTTTGCTCGTAAGAAAAGCCTATAGTGCACTTTGAAATTGGGTAAAAAAATTCAATCGTGAGTGTGATCTGCTTGTCTCCTTGTTTTTCCATTGGTGTTGGTAGCTAAATGTACCAGTGTCCCGTACAGGAAACTCCTCGGGGCTCCATTGGATGTGTCAGATCGGAAGATTCCAAAATGAGCTAAATTTAACCTGAATTTATTCACAGTGTGTTTCCTATCATTCTGATTTGCCATTTTTTTCAAATAAGACTTGTAAGCTTAAAGAATGTAAACCGTTTCGAGTGAGTTAATAGCACCATGCAACTACAAAAGCACTAGATTTGACTGCTGAAACTTGTGTTGCAGGCAGAAATGTATTGCTCTAATTGAATACTATTTTCTGATATTCAAAATACCTTAAAACTTTTGAAAGCATTAAGAATGTCTACCAAAAAGTACTCTGTGATCTTCCAGACGTTCAAGTTTGGATTTGGATGCCGCTCGTGTACACGGTGCTTCATCTTTATGTTGTTGTGAGTTACAACGCCGTTTTCCTCCGTCTGGCCGTTTGAGTTTTCTCTCAGGGATAATTTCGATTCCTTCAAGAATGTTTTTAGAAGTGGTGCTGTTCGAAACGAATATATAGCAAAGCCGGTTTCTACTGTGTGAAGATGTCTCGGAAGTCTAGTGTAAAACTAAAGGGAAACATAACATGTTGTTGACGAGTTTCTACTCATTTCTGGGTCAAGATTGGGATAAGTAATTGAATCTCAAGAAATTTGGGTCTGAAAGAGACCGTGTAAACATTTTGAAAAATAAATTCATAACCGACCTCATAATCTTTGTGTGAAGATTATAGAACTAAATTTCATGAGTCTTGGACTCCTCACGGATTTCGTACTTTTAAACTCTTTATTTTTTATTTCTTGTTTCTGAAACGTTTTTGAACTTCATTTCACGACACGAGTCTCTTGATTTTTCTCATGTTACAGGCTTTCATTCTTTTCTGTAGTTGTCGACTGTGTTTCTGAACTTGAATGACCCCCGAGTACACTTGCTATGTGGCTTACAAGTTTAGTTGTGTAGTTAGCATATTTGATGATGTAAAACGTATGAACACCTGTCATTTTGTTATGCGAGTATTGTGTGAACTCTGAGTTCCTGCGATGATACCTGTGCAGGTATGTAGGTGCTGCTCGCTGCTGTGTTGAAGAAACTTAGTGTACTGTCAGTTCATCATAATCATATGGCATTTGTAAATGAAGTAACTCCTAATAAGAGCTATTTAGATAGCGGCGTCAAACTAGTTGTTCCGTCGCGCACTCGTTGAAAGTCGAAATTATATCTAGAATTCCATCGATGTAATCTTACCGGCTGAGCTTCGTAAGTACAATTTTTCATATTTTTGTGTTTGATTCTCCATCGTTTGTTGCCAGGACTTCTTTGTAGCTGACTGGTGTCTTAGCTGATGAAGTTGAGATTTCAATGCATTTTCCGCTATGCTTGTTTTCATTGCGAGTCCGTGCTACCACAATGTTTCTTTTCTTTAGGTCTTGTTCAATTAGCGCGCTGGTAAGAAACTTTTATCTGATGCTCCGTTCCACAAAGCCCTTCGTAGTTTTCAGGCTTCGGTCTTGGACCCACTGTAATGTGGTATTTACAAGGTTCACTGTTGACCTTCTTACATTCAATTAGATTTCTTTCAGATGTCATAAATAAACTCTCCTTTGTGTCTCATTTAGAGTAGCTAAAATCCGACAACGCTATAAAAACTGCGTGAATACTCATCAAGCCAGAGCATGAGTGCTTGCTCGATGACTCTCCTGTTATCTTAACTTTGGATTGGACAAAACACACTGAGACCTATACCTTCCCAATCGACTGAATAGTCTGTTGTCAATACATGCGACTCCGTACCGAGTGCCGCTATTCCAGTGTCCCCATTTTTTCACCTCAAGTTTTTCCTGCTCACAAATAGAAAGTTCTTTTAAGTTAAAAAAAAATCGATTTATTCGGGCGTCTCGTCTGCCAGCTCTAAAAATCGCTTCTATGGAAGGAAGAGGTATTTCGATTTTTATTCAATCGAATAACATTTTCCATTGTAAACTACTTATCTAACTTTCGTGTGTTCAACCATTAACGCGTAGAGAGATTTTATCTTCGCCTGGTCACTGTAAATTTCGCATCATAAATTCGAGAGAAGCGAACTTCTCTAGTTTCTTCTAACCCTGCTTAGGAGAACATTACGTGGCTGAGTCAAGATATGATAAAAAAGGTAGTTTGATCATGTCGATTGTGTGTGCGTTGTAACAGAAGAAGTTTCTTTAACTCCTAGTGACTGCAGTGATAGCTCAAACACTTGCGTTGACTTCAAGCTTCAAGAAGAATTTTTGCATTATCTAAAGATCTTCAAAGTTAAAGATCTTCAAAGCAGCGGCTGCGCACGCTGCTCGTATGCCGCAGTGCGGCAACGCCCAGGGAGGTGGCTGCGACCAGCACCAAGGGAAGGCCTGCGGTCCCTGGCTCCCGAGCAGAGTATGTTCATTATTTAACTTCCGAGCAGAGTGTGTTCATTATCTTGATAAGTAGCATGGAGGAGCTGGACGAATTTTTGTGGCGGGAAACGTGAATGCTCACAGTACTGAGGTACTTTTAAACTTCTCCGTTTTATGGATGTAATGTTTGTCTCGAAGAACAATTAATATTACCATCCTGCATGCACAACTCAAGAGGTTATGCGTTACAAATTGTTTTGCATTTAAAAGTTGGGGACGATGGTTCAACCAGTGAAATAAAGCATTGTATTGTAGGAGATGAAATTCCATCGTAAACGGAAGTTCAACAATTTTAGGATGGGAGAACAACTTGGGAGCTCTATATTGCCGGATGATTAATCTATCAGCTATCCATACTTCCGCTCTTCTTGAGCGTCGAATGGAAAAGCCTGTTCGCCTTAGACGTGTGGCACTGCGTGGTCCATGGACGTGATTTTACTCTCTTCGTATCTTGGGAACCTGTTACCTTTCATCCAGGGGGAAAATGTGAGGGGCCCGAGCTAAGGGTTAGGTAGGCTTCCTTTTTGTTTAAATAAAATAGGTTTTTGTTCTGTTACGGACCATCTTTTTTCGGTTCACTGCTGTCCTGTTTTTCAGGTCCTACCACTTTCTTCTTCAACTTTTTCTTGTTTCATGAACTTCTTTCTTTGCTTACTGTTTCTGTGCACCTTGTGCATAGATTCCGCGTTCCCTCAACTCCATACTAAATGGTGCCTTCCTCCTTCCTCTCTTAGAACATCTTTGTCGTGGTTAAGGGAGGCTAAAACTTTCTTATATAATAATAATAATAATAATAATAATGTTATCTTTCATTGCCATGTTAAAATCTGATGTTCCCTGCACGCTATACGGGGCATTTTTGTCGTTTTAATTCTTCAGTAACGTGACCATGCATAGTGAAGTAACCTTCTCTGATATCTGTAATTTTCCTCTCACGGGAACACAATTTATGTATCCATGAGAATTAGCGCTCCCAAAGGGAAAATGTTAAGTCCCAAGCTGAAGATCATGGAAGCCTTCCTTATGTTTGAAAAGAACAAGTTTTTTGGTCTGTTAGAAACCATCTTTTTTCAGTTCACTGCTGTCCTGTTTTTTAGCTCATGCTACTTTCTACTTTAACTTCGTCCCAAATATACTGGTTCTCTAGGCACGAGATATGTATGTGAAAACACACTTTATGCTTAATTCCCCGTTCCCTCAACTCCATACTTGATGATGCCTTACTCTTTCCACTTTTTGGAATATCTATTATGGTTAGAGGGCTTTTAACTAACTTATGTAATAAATGTACGAGGAGCTCGTGGGATTCGAACTCGGGACTAGAAATTACCGCGCCAGCGCACTATCGACTGCGCTATCGATCACCCAAAAGATGACCGAAGCGCAACGAAAGCAATGCTGGCACAGTGAAAGCAGGCTTACGTCCTGACAGATATATATTCCCATATGCATCGAGAGTTCAAAGTCCATCAACCCCCAGAAACAGTTAATGAATCTAGTACGGGAAGCTTACGTCCTCCACAAGGTTGTTACAAATCAAATAAATGTACGAGGAGCTCGTGGGATTCGAACTCGGGACTAGAAATTTCTAGTCCCGAGTTCGAATCCCACGAGCTCCTCGTACATTTATTTGATTTGTAACAACCTTGTGGAGGACGTAAGCTTCCCGTACTAGATTCATTAACTGTTTCTGGGGGTTGATGGACTTTGAACTCTCGATGCATAACTTATGTAATCTTATGTTAGTAGCTATTTGACAGGGAAGAAAGATTCAGATGCGCCCCAATACAGCAACACTATACAGCAACACTATATCTTTCGTGCCTATTTTGCTTCCTTCTATTTTTATGCCTTCTTTGCTATTTCTTCATCGTCTTTACTTCCTCTTTCTTCCTAACTTGCTGTTTCTATGCACAGGGTACCTTTGAGGGAACACATTTAATGCATAAATTTCTTATTTTACCTCAGTTCAAACTGAGTAGCCCTTGCTTTTCGCTCTATCGAGTCTGGCGTTTTTTGTGGTTAAGAATTTTCCAATGAACTAATAATAGCAATAATAGTTCATGATATCCCACTTAACGTCTTCCTGATCCTGAGTAACACGTTGCGTGCGATACGACCCACTGATGGGTCATTTGGAAAAAAAATTACAATTTTTTTAAATAAATGCTATTGAATATACCAACTTTTGACTTTAAATCTTGTTGGATATTGAACATCAGTTTAACCCATCGCAGTGAACGTGTTTAGGAACATCAAAGTGAAAAATAAGAGAGGAAACGATGTCTCGAGAAGAGCGCCAGTCTGTGGCCGAGGAGCTGCTGCGGACGCTGCAGGAGGCGTTCCGAGCGTGGCACCGCGCTGTGGGTAGGGTGGAGGGCGTCACTGAGCAGATCCTCAACAGCTTGGGGTAAGTTGCCCGCTTGTGCTGGCTCTCGAATGGAGTGGACTTATTTTTTTATAATTTTCGGTCCGTGCACTCTATACCTAAGGCGTATGTATTCGTTTTTAGATTCAATATGGAATTACATTCCCGTTATGAATATTTACAGTTTCGCTCACTTTTGTTCTATTAACTTAGATAACCTTTGAAATGCGGAATTTTGTTCTTGTATCGTTGTTACAACTAGCGTTATTAGACATGTGATGAGAGAGGAACTGCCACTAAGGGAATTTCAAAGAACACGTTTGGGTATAAATTTGACGATGAAGAAAGTATGTCAGAAGTGTTACGAGTTTCGAAACTCTTCTGGAGGATAAATGGTAAGGTTTGAGTAAAATGGTGGCAGGCGGCGTTGTGCGTCATTATTTTACTCGTGAAATCTTCACTTAAAGAATTTTATTTCAAGGTGCGCTGGGGTTCTATAATACTGCTGTTTTTGGAGGGGTGTATGAAAGATTAATTTGCATTCAAATTAGGAGTTAATAAACGAAAAAACATCTTGACTTTTACAGCCTCTTGCAATTGCAGGACATGTTCTGACTGTATATGACGTAGCTTAACACGTTCCTTGCGGATCCGAGGCTGTTGACAGTTGGTTCGGTTAGGTTGTAAATAGCGGAATAGGAAAATCGATTTTACTGCTCGAGTACATTTTAAACCTTCCTAAGAAGTATAAAAATGCAACTGCACGATGTATGTCACCTCGTATGATTACAATAATCTTTTAAAAAGGTCACGAAACATGGAATGTCATTCATTTCTATCAGTACGTGAATGAGCAATTTACCTATTGGCACTCATATGGCCCTATACGCGGAGAACGTGGCAACCCTCAAAATGGTCAAATTTTCAGTTAGTTTTGTGAATAGATTTAGAGGCAACACCCAAAATCGGGAGCAAAATTCCAGACCTTGACCGCAAACTGGCGAGGCTAGAGAGATACCGGTGAAGAGAAAGAGGCTGGAAGAGCATCAAGGCGCAAACTGAGTTAGAGAAACAATTTTTTTTTAGTAGTGTTCTCGAATGGTGCTTGAAGAACGGAAACAGAATTCAAACGAACATCTGCATTCATAATTCTGGCTCAAGTGTCCCTAGGCGAAAACTGGCAGCTCAAATGAGTTCAGTTTGTCGCTGAAGAAATTGTTAAGATCCATAATTTTTCACGAGAGAAATGCTCTCTGTCTGTGAGACTGTCAGGATTACCACTTACAGCAGGGAGTAAAAACCGACTTGGATGTTTCTCATGTTTCTTATACGCAACTATGAACAGCAAAACGACTACTGCACCGGCAGGGTCTTCATGGTCCCTCCACATTTTACGCTCTTGGTGCAATCTGAATGGTTATCCTTTTACGTTTACTGTAGGTCTCTTCCCGTTGAAATGCGACCCAACCTATGGTCGCAGTTCCTTCCAGGAACCAAAAATATATCAATGAAATGATACTGTGTTGATTGTGGGTTGCTGAAAAATTCCCCTGGGAATGGGAATAGATGCACATTTCATTCAAGATTCTTAAATTCATTCCTTTCAGGGGGCACAGGATAGGCAAAAGTTATAAGTTAGTTTTATTTGTCTACTTTATGATTTGCAGTTTGGTACCCCCACGGGAGAATCTGTCCGTGTTTTTTATTCGCACTAAAGCAAAATTGCACGTTTGTGGTGAGAATTCGTCATCCGAAAATGTCTAAAATATTTTCTTTTTCAAATTCTGATACACCCTAATGTACCTTTATGGAACACATGATGATGAATTCAATTTTGATACTTGCTGGTCAGAGTCAAATCCATGGAGGGAGGAGCAGTTTGAAATATTCCCTTTATTTACTGTTTTCTTTAACTAGGTGAAATAGGAGAAGTGTCCCGCGTACATGCATCCACTTTATTTTAAAGAATGCATATGTGTACCAAGTTTAAAAGCTATTTTTGTGTGGAGTGTATGTGGTCTTGAAGCGCTCTCACGATTTTGCATATGTGTAGAAATTGTCAATGTTCTGCTGAAATTCAAAGGAATTTTCTATTGTTCAGTACACAGTTGTTTTTCTCTTACTAGTTATAGTAGAGCAGTTATTTGCGCTTCTCACTGTTTATGAGTGCTTGCATTTTCATAAGAATATCCTAGACTATCTTTCCTAGATGTGGAAGGTTTAATTGGACTTAGTATGTATGCAATAAAAGTAAACTTTCTGCACAACTAACATTAGTTGTAAAGCAGTTTCGTACCGCTAATGTCAAAAAATCCTTCGTGTTCTCTTGTCGTTATGATTATATTGCATACAATTTGTTGATTTATGCGTCATAAAGCGTTTATTGGTATTTTATTAAGATCATTAATGCATTTTTGCGCTGGGTGATTCACTTTCCAATTTCACGTGCTGTTGAGCAACAGCTGCACAGGAGACGAGGGAGACGATGCGGACGGTGCTTCCTCCCCGCTGCTGCTGTGTCTCATCGACCACCGCCAGAACTACTGCTCTGCTGCCGCTACTCTCTTGTAAGTGTCCGAAGAAATATTAAACGCTGATTCTCAAAATCCACTGTTAAAAGTTAATGATGCAGTGGACCCTCTGGTTAAACAGGATGGCGGAGACCAAATGACCATATTTGAAATGGATGCCGTCGTACAATGAATTTTAAAGATATTGGAATGAAATGAAGACAATTTGTAGCTAACAAGGGCAAGTATTATAATTATATAGACTACAACTGATTATGAAAAATGATTCCTGATAAATGACGTCCTTCTACACTGATGCATTCCTGTCGACGATCGTTAAAGTTTCTTGTCACACCTTCTAGCATTGTAAGCAGAATCGCTGGAATTTCAAGTCGTATAGTTTCTTTTAATTCTGGAATAGTGCGTGGTTTGCAGAGGTACACTTTGGACTTCAAGTACTCCCATAAGAAAAAGTTGCAGGGGCTGAGATAGGGCGAGAGGGGTGGCCACGGGGTTACCATTTCTGGACATCAGGCATCCCGCCAGTGTTCCACGGACGACATTCATTGAAACTCTCGCGGTATGAGCAGTGGCGCCATCCTATTGAAACCAAGTATTCAGATTATCCCAATCATTTTCCTCCAAGTAGGGAAGAAAAAATTCCTGAATCATAGCCACATGTCGCTTTGAAGTCACCGTCACCGCCTGTCCACGTTCATCTTCTAAAAAATATGGCCCGGTTATCCCAACCTTTGGCAAAGTACGCCACACTGTAACCTTTTCACTGTGCAGAGGTTGCTTCTGCAATTCTCTTAGGTGTTCCGTTGACCAATGTCGGCAATTTTGCTTATTCACATAGCCATCCAGATGGAAATGTGCTTCGTCTGATGTGGTGATCATTGCAGAGACATCCTGAAGAACATTCAACATGTGTTCACTAAATTGCTGGCGTTGAACGGCGTCAGTCGGAAGGAGCTTCTGGACGAGCATGGTCTTTTAGGGATGAAATTTTGAATGTTTTTTTCATGACGGTTTGAAGGCTCCGACGTGAAATTCCAAGTGCTTGAGCGCGACGTCTCGTTGAACGTCGTGGCCTTCCTTCGACGGACGGACATGATCCACATTCACAACAGTTGGAACACGTGTAGAGGGGTTTATTGGACAACATTACCATGTTGACGAAAATGTTCAACCCACTTGGAAATCGAGCGGTTGTTTGGGAGAGTTGCATGAGGGGCAAGGTTGAAATGTGTCCTGAAGGCGCGCCGCGTGGCCACACAGCACTCGTTATTGCGTAGGTCTCCACAACAAACGAATGATGCTGGACACTCGAACGCTCCATGGTAACTAAACTTCCCACCGTACAGACGGTACAGTACGCTACAGAATCAGGGGTGAAACAACTCTTCGCCACGTTCACTACAAAGGTAGTCGTTTTGGTCTCCGCCACCTTGTGCATCACTTTTTGCGAACCTCAACTCTTCCGGAAATGTATTATTCTATCTTTTTCATAACTTGAGCATTTTATGAGTCCAAGAGCTGGGAGTAATTTTTGTCCGCGTTAAGGTTCGCGTAAGATGTCTCAACTCGCGGATCCCCCACTTAAGGGTATACAACTATTTTATTTTTTTTTAAAAGAATTAGCATTCCAAGGGAGAAATGTAAGGTCCCGTGCTAAGAGATAGGTAGGTCTTCATTTTGTTGAAATAAAGTGCTTTTTGTCATGTTAAGGATCATCTTTTTTCGGTTCACTGCGGTCCTGTTTTTCAGCCTCTACTACTTCCTTCTTCAACTTTTTTGTTGTTCCATGCACTTCTTTCTCAACTTACTGTTCTATGCACTTTGTGCCTAGATTCCACTTGCCCTTACATCCATACTAAATGATGCCTTCCTCTTTCCTTTCTTTTGATCGCCTTTGATTCGGTTAGGTAAGCTTGAACTAACTTCTAATTTAAACTAACTCGCAGATAGACTAAATAAAGAAATAGAATTGGTTAATGTGAATGTAATATTCTCAAAACAATTGCGGATGGTTATTTAGCGTTGGACATTTGCACATTGTATTATCTTTTGTAGGTTGTCTAGCTTCAGTTTCTTTATTGCAGAGCCAAAGCATCTTTCAATCTTTCTTTAAGCTTTACACCAGAACATCTCACTATTGTATTGTGTGTTATATCTACAGAAAGAAAGAAAACATTTATTTCCAATAAAGTACAAACATGAAATGTCGAGACACATTGTCAGTAGTCAGTAAAAAATTAGGAAATATCTTTTTGTGGTCTTTTGAACTGCAGATATTCGAAGTTTGTCAAAAATTTTATAGTGTTACTGATAAATAACTCTTCTGTGTGTAGGTAAAAACCAGTTCTCACGTGTTTCGTTGCCCTATGCTTCTGATGACCATAAGTTCACAGTCAAATTTATTAAGGGCGTGTCTTTCGATGTGGTTGATGCTCATGTATATTTCAGTTAAATCTTCAATTTTCCTCCGCAGACCCAAAGTAGAGGACGCACTTTCCACTCTCCAGAGTCTGCTTGCAGACGAAAGTCACAACTACAAAACTTTCCTGTTGCGAACGAAAAATAAAGGCTTCGTTGACCATGTATCTGTAAGCGGAGGCGGGGCCGACGAGCCTGCGGACATAAACGAGCAGCTGGCTGTGACGCCTCCGTCGCGTCTCTCTCGGGTCACGCTGCTGCAGAGATGTGTTGACTCCCTGCAGAGCTTGGTGGGCGAGTATGAGATCTTGCTCCATCTTTTGGAAACTCCGTCGTTCTCAAAAGATCAAGATGACCTTCCCAAAGACCAGTTAAAGGATCTCAGTGGGAGTGAAAGTCAAATAATATTTGATCTGAAGGAATATATTCAAAACTTGTCGAAAAACGATAATAATGTTTCAATGGGAACCTCTGCAATTTTGTCTGTGAACTCTTCGCAAAATCTATAAACAGACCGTGTAAAAAGTTTATTCTTTTATTACCTTTCTATGAAGAGCGAAATCTCGACGAGAGCATTGGGCTGTGGTTGAATCTGGTCTTATGCAACGCTTAGGTCAGTGCGTAATGTCATATTGCTAAATTCATCAACACTGTCTACCCGGTGGTGGAGTGGTAAATATTGAGAACTATAGTGTTTTCGAATTATATTTTGAAAAACTATCATCTGAAACTCTTTTAATCTATACTATGAGTATAATTTATGTGCAGTATGAATGAGAGAACTAAGAATATCGTGTAGAATACTGGCTTATAGACCAGGACTTTTCGAGCGTTCTCTCGTCATCAACTAAGAAAATATGAAAAGAAAACCATCAATAGAGCACTATCATGAATTAAAACAAAACACTCGCTCTCTCAAGAAGACGTTTAATAATTCATGGGACTGTGTGTGTTGTAGACATTTTAAAAGAACTGAGATGGCTGGTTAAACCTGGCGCAGTCTTACAGTGGAAAGTGATTTAAAAACTGGTGAGTCATTAGATAAATTTTCTGCCCAAGACCTCAAAATAAGTGTTTTTACTTTAGTATCATTGAAATCTACACAATTCCGTGTAACGAAGTGTAAAGGAATAACTATAATATATCAAGTACGATAACTTCCGCCGCGATGCTCGGCGATCCCACAGCTTAGAGCAGTGGTTCCCAAACTGAGTTACCCGGAACCTTGGGGGTCCTTGAGAAAGTCCTAGGGGTCCGCAACGCAATGGAAAAAAATTAACTCCAGAAAAAATACATAAACATGTACAACACTGATTCTCTATCATTATAGTAGGTGGTACCGATATTTTTGTGTGGCAGCCAGCACTTCTCTATTACACTTTTATATCTATCATAATATTTCATTTAGGTTTGTGATGATGGGGGTATGAAAATAAATTTTTCTGCCCTTCCATTGAGAGAGTTCTGAATCTACTCAAGAACTGAATATCATGCTCCGGCTGAGAAGACGCTGAAATTAATGGAGCCATTCCCGCAACCTACTTACGTGAAAAAGATTTTCCACGTTGACAATACTGAAAACCAAGCACAGAGCACGCCTAAATGTGGACCACGACATATGTTTGGCACTATAGCTAACATCAAGCCCCGCATGGATCAACTGTGTAGGAGCCATCAAGCCCATCGATCATGCTAAACAAGAAATGTTTGATGGCTTTTGCTGTTTAATTCTGCATTTCTTATGAAGGTATTTCGTTTTTTAGTCATCTGCAGTGACAGTACAAACTGTAACGAGTGTAATCATTTATTGGGGTGGTTTCTACCAATTTTACTTTGAATTAGATTTAAGACCGTAAACAATTTGAAAATATTTTACATGCCTTTTTCATACTTTCTTAGTGTAGGAATATGCAAATAGTAAATTTACTGCATAATAATCATGTAATGGGCATCTTGGTATAGTAGTAATAACTTTTGATTGGCTGGGGGTCCTTGGCATGGTGAAGTTTGGGAACTCTGGCTTAGAGTACGGAAAGTCATGCACAAACGTATGTATTCATACGTAAAGGATGCTTGCATGTTTGATCAATGAGTCATGGCCCATCTTCTTCAGATTTTGGATGGGAAGTTTTTTTTGCCAACGATCGATGGATTTTGGAATCGCTTGTCATTCTTGAGACTAAACCTGTTTTAAAAAATAATTTCAATTCCTTAACTTTCATATAGTCTATGTGAAGAGTCTTGTTTTCATAATTTGCTCACGTGTCTTTGAGTATAATATTCTAGTTTAGTCCCTTTCTTACGCATGATTTTATTTCTATAATTTCTTGGTTGATGATGAACGAACGTTCGAAACGCTCTATTTTTCAAGTTAATGTTTTATTCGATATTTCTCGTTCTCTCATTCTTATTTACAGTAAGCAAGTATTCTAACGGCTGATATGTAAATAATTTATGTACCCTGCCGTTTATACTTGGTTATTTCTTGAAAAAATATCGTCACATTTACTCAATTTTACAGCTATAATTTGCGCAACAATTTTGAGATTTTTTAGCTAATGAGACGATGTGTGTCGTAACGCTTTAGGTGAAGCAGAAGTCAACAATTTAAGGTAATTCACTTGAAGGAGTTGTCACAAATACCTTAGATTTAAGTATGTCATTAAAAAGTTTTAAATACTGGGCAGAATGACGTTAAATAAGCATACTTTCGTCAGACGTGGTTTCTTATTTTGCGCTCGATAACAAAAAATTTACCAGAAGTGAGCTGTATCTTGGGGGAAATATCTGTTGCGTAGCGCTGGTTGGAGCACGTTCTTCTGAAGTAGGTGAGCACCAGGCCTAATGGAGTGAAACGGCAGCATTGGGTGCTCCTGTGACGTTTTACTGGTGAAGACTCATGATCAGAGGCTACCTCGTCTGCAAAACTTATTTGATATGCTGAAAGGCGCAAGGTTTTGCTATTGTAAAGTAGCATAAATAGGAAACTAATTTACTTGTAAGAGAAAAACGCTTCAGTATATCTTTACCTGTTGTTGCATGAAGAGGTGGACATAAGCAATGACACAAGTTTTACTAGAATAGAAGTTATTGCATGTTATTCTGCAACGACTGAAAATTCAGAAGGTAAAAAAAAATGAATGCTTTTCGTTTTTAATATATAGGGTGTTGCACAAAAGTGTACTCATATGTTTGTTTACGATTACTTGTAGATTTTTTTTCCTGTCATGTACAAATAGTTTAGGATTCTTAATTCTCTAAAATTTAAAGTTCTTCTCTTGATTTAACTCATTATACATGTATTTATGTCGACAAAAGCCTATCTAAAAACAAAGAGTAAATTCATTTTTTGGGGTTGTCGGTCAAGCTCAGCCCCTTTCCGTCTGGAAAGAAAACTACGAATAGATATATTCTTTCTGTTAAACCTAGTAAGTGATATTGCACGATCATGTTAAACCTGCGATAAAGTACATTGTATGAAAAATATCGATACGTAACACTCGCTGCCCTTATTTCTCGTGTTCATGCTATTAATGAAAATTTTAGAAAACTTTTCCGCCTACGTCATAGAGAGAACTACTTGAAATTTTACAAGAAGAATTTATTTCCCGAAACATTGTTCAATTGGAAACGATATAATTTATACTCTCAGTTTCTATGTTACAAAACATCACCTTTTGCTGTTGCCACACTAACCATGTTCAATTGACTTCATGAAAA
>JACJUY010000095.1:209443-272828 GCA_014220935.1 Platorchestia sp. MABIK
AAAATGCGAGCCCTATCTTCAAAGTGTTTATAGCGCGAGAGGATAATCTGTAATGTGCTTATGCAACCATTAAACTCTGGCCAGACGATAAATCGATAATCATATATGATTGTATATTTTGATACAAATCCAAGAATGATGATCTCATGCAGAAAGGACTGAAGAGAAATCCCGTAAAAAACATAATGACGACACTGAAGAACTAAGGTTTGGAAGACATTGAAGTTATTAGATTACCAAAATTTCTGAATGTGTCTCCAAAAAGAATTCTGCTCAATCTCAGGCGCTTTACGTATATTATACACTCACATTACTATTACTTACGTTTGGCACACTCATCATAATATTTGACAATTTCCCTTATATTGTAAATGAGTCAATTGAAATTCACAAACTTCAGTCAATATTTTATGAAGTTCGGTCAACGTTTCAAAGAAGCTGTAAAAAACAAATATGTGCGAAAGAATCGGCTGTGGTTCCGGCATTGATGGAAATACGGAAACTTGAAGTTTTTCTGTTTTTCCGAAAACTTAATTTTTCGTTTCCGTTCACTTGCGACGTGCAAGAAGAATTCGCTAGATGCGGGGCCACAAGTATAGTTCCTGTATTTTATTGGAGATTTTCTGTATCTGGGAAATGAAAATAGAAGATGAAGTCAAAAACTTCGGCACATTATTATGATAATTAAAGTTGATATTTAAAGACATAGTTAATTGTTGAGAGCACGTAGTTTAGGCCTTATTAGTCTATCTGTGGTTATTTTTTGCCTGTAGAAATTGGTGAGGTACACGATTTTTTGTTGTAATTCAAATACTGGAGACCAATGACAACATGTTTTTTCTTGACTTTTGAATTCAGTATTGAAATATTTGTAACCTCAAAAATTTGCTACCACGTAATAAAAGTACTTTTGATAAACTAGTAATATAGTCATGACGGCAGTTTGCCTACCGTAATTCTGCTGGCGTGTATGAGTTGGAAGTAACAACAGAGTTTGATGGATGGGGAAATAATTTAATGCTGTATTTAACAGTATTGGTGCATTTTAGTACAAGTACAAAGGAACAGGAAAAGTGGTACCGATATGTTGATGCAGATGAAATAAATTTAGCTAATCAATCATCATTGTCAGTTTCACTTAATACATTGACTGTAATGGGTTAAATTAAAGTTTAGTATTCAACTCGAATTTAAATTCTTAAGTTGTTGACAATTTTTAAATACTAAACATTAAAACTGGGTCCATGAAATGCCAATTATTCAAACAGATTGTTTTAATGTTTTAAAACAACCTATTGATAGGTCATTTTGCAGCAGGATAACTTGAGTATGAGCTACATGACTCACCGGTGTCATGCTTAATATGACAGTATGAATGTGATGAATCGGTTGCAATGGGAACAGAGTTCTGAACAACTACTGCTGTAATATTATTTATCAATGCTTAAATGCATACCATCCTATTTTTGAGAATATTTTATTCCTGATTCCTAATTGCTTTGGTGGATAGTTCATGTCCTATTTTGTTTTTTGAATAATAATCTAGGAAAAAACTTTTTTTTACTTTGTTTATAAGAAATACATTGGTTATGATGTTAAGGTAACTAAATGCTTAACAACTGAATTTGGAAAAAAATATTACTAAATCACTCTTCTAGGTTATGAGCAAAATAGAGTTGAACTGTTGGAGCAGTGTATACAAACAACACTTTAGTTAACTCACGACTATAATTACTGTTGGTTCTAACAAATAAATATGTTAATTATTATAAAATATACTTGGCTGGGGTTGAAAAATAAGTTGCAACAGAAAGAGCAGCAACGGAAATATCTTAGACATATAATTTTTTTGTAAATTATTAATTAGAGTTTTCTTTCTTTTGTAGGCATTCAAATATTTTTCTCAGTATAATTTTTTTAGTAAATTTTAGTACCTAATAGCATGCTTTACTGTAATGTTGTTAGTTATTTAGTGTGTTTCATGTAGTAAATTTATTTATGAAATTGATTATAACTTTTTCAAGCAATGCAAATATTCAACTTATGGTATAAGTATTGGGTGTATGGTAGATACCAAAAACATAAACAACAAAACTAAATAAATGCTCTGCTATATAAATATTGACTCAATAATTTACAGATGTTTCCACATTTTAAATGTTTGTGTAGCATGTTTTTAAATACTTAGCATCCAGTGAATTGTGTTAAATTGCTTATGTAAAAGAAGCTCCAATTGAGCTGCTGCCACTGCAATGGCTGAGGGTGCACCACCCCCTCTGCCTCCCAAGCAGAAGTCTGGGACTGCTTCTGGCATCAGAGGCAACATGAACAATAATGAGGCAAGCCAGCACAGATATTCCCGTGAGGATGTGGCCCGCGCTTTGCAGGAGGAGGAGCTTGCTTTCCAGCGCATCAAGCAACAGAAAGAGCAGCTGCAGAAAAACCTCAGGCCATCAAGAATTGGTTAGTTTTTTGCAGCTTTATTTGTTATCAAAAGCTCAAAAACATATGTGTCTGCCAGATTAAAATTTATTCATTGAGCTTATTCAATTCTATTAACTTTGCAATTTTTTTCTTAATGTCTCTCTCTAGTCTATGATATGAGCTACTTTATATCCATTTTATCAAGTTGGGTGCCATCAAGTTTTGAGTTATAACCTATTAGTGTTGTCATAAGAATTGGGCCATGCATTGCAGTAGTGACCTCAAAGTTCAATTTGCTGCTATATCATAATCATAATAATTTGTATTGTTAAGTTTGTTTAGTTCATTAGCAGCTAGTAAAATTTTGGAATATAAGCTGTAATTATAAATATATATTTATACAGCATATATTTTTTCCTTAGTCATAACTCATTTCAGTTGTCAGCAGTTGTGATATCCCTACATGCTCCTGCAAAATTGTATCCTAAATGTGCAGTTATATTTCAATTCATTTAGTTTTTAATGGTCCTTTGCTCAGTATCACCCGTGTCAAATTTTGCATGAGTTATGCTAGTTAAATATCTTCCTTCATCTGCAGGGATAATTGTTTTTCATGCTAGATGTTCTCTTCCTGTGGCAGATGTGTCTCGCTCGTTTTCTGCTGGAGCCAACGACCGTGCCAAGCCTGAGTACAGCAGTGGCAGCCTCTCTGCCACCCCTGCCACAACTCCAGCTTCCATCACTCCTCCCCCTGTGATGCCACGGTCTCTCCGTAATGCCAACACTGCCTCCAGTGTGACTGCAACCAAGTCTCAGGATGAAACAGAAGACCTCATGAGTTTCAAAAGTCCTGAGAAGCCAAAAAATGACATCTTGGATATGCTTCAGAACTTGAATGCAAATCATCAGAGGGCTCTAGTTCCTGTGAGCAGCAACGCCATGGGGCCCACCATGCAAGGGTACCAAATGCACCAACAGATGCCTGCCTTAACCTCTAGTGCCTTTACTGCCTTCAATGTGCCTGGTGCTGCCACTGCATATCCAAATAGAAATGTTACTCTTTTGAATAACCAACCTATCAACTCAAATATAATGGCTTCAGCAGCACCTCCAATTCCCAGCAGAAATCCAGTTTTCATTCCTAATAGGATTAGTTTTTTTGCAAACCAAATGTATCCTGGTTCTTGCAGCACTACCCCTTCTCCTGTGAGTGCTGCCAATTCTCTCGTTTCCCCATACCCTACTGGAAATTCTCAGACTCAGGCAATTAATTCTCTCAGTTTCAAATTCAATGGCAACTCCCAATCTACTCCTTTTGCCTATAAACCTAACATTCCTTTAAATATTCCACCCCAAGTATCAACTGGATCGGAAGTTGGCGCCGTTTCTGTTGGTAGTATGACTGCTTCGAAGTTGTCTAGTGTTAGTAATACTTCTCCATCTCCTTCATCGTCTAGTAACACTCCGGTGCTGGCTAAAGTTCCACCCATAAAACAGAAACGAACTGGTCGACGGAGTGAAGATCTGATAGATTTTGGGAGCAGTCCTACTCGAGTGTCTGCATCTCGTTCAGATGATGTGGACAGTTTGCTTTTCGATTTCGATCCTCTAGTGAGCCGTTCAAATGAACAAAGTATGATCCATTCCACCTCTAAAAGTAGTGGTCACTCATCTTCTGCAAATGGTGGTGATGATTTCTCTGTGAAAGTGCAAGGCGTTGTGGTGCTGAGCTATGAGGCGTCCGAGATGCTGCGCTACAAGCAAAAAAACATTTCGCAGAGCGTAGGGGAGGATGATGAGGCGAGCAATTATTATGAGCACGTGGACCCTTTTGAGTACATGAGGCCTGATGGGAGTTGCAGGTCGGACCCTGTGTATGACGCGTATGACGGACTCAGGAGCCCCACCGGCATGCTGGGTGACACCTTCGACATTCCTCCGCCTCTGCCGCCCCGATCACCTACTCCTGAGGAGCCCGCTGCGGCCATCACCACCGACACCACCACATGCACCACGACCGCCGCTGCTGCCGCCGCCACTGCCACTGAACCTAACTTTCTGAGGGAAACTGGTGCCTCCAAAGATCAATTGGTGAGTGTCAACAGTTTAGTCGTTGGAGATTTTCACGAGAGTAAATTTGAATGTGTCGCTTATTCGTATTGCTGTTTGCTACAGAGTCCTTTATTGTGATGATGTGAGTCTGTTAGGCTCTGTTTGTTTTTTTGTCAACAAAATTACTTTTTTGTCATATGTTTTCGTGTGAATAGAATGACCCGAATGCATCATTTACTGCATTGGCGTTAAAGGATATGCATTACTTAAAAGTAGAGCTAGATTTACATCTTAAATTTTTGTTTGCACTGTTATCTATGACAAAATACCGTACTTTCACTTTCAACGCCATGCGCAGTCCCTCACCTCCACTGTTACTCGTAGTGCTGGTTACACTTACAACACTCGTAATGTTTCATTTCTGTACAGTGTAATAACTACATTTTTATCGACTTTTCTTATCGAGTTAGGGATGCACGCTTCCAGTAGCTGTGTGATTCTTTTATCTCCTGATAATGTGATCTGTTGTTGAAGCTCATACCATTGTTGAGGCATCATGACAATTGGAGATTGACCTTAATCTTTTTCTATCAACATTATCTGCCTCCTCTGATGGCGATTTGGCCGCCACTTTGTCCCACACTGATCTCAGTGTGTGCTTCAGAGCTATTTCGAAAATGACAGTGCTCTGATTGGGCGTGAGGAATCAGTCGTTTTTAATGTAAATATTCTATTTTTTTTTCAAAAAGTGCATCTAACTCGTTTGTACCAAGTATCTTGTGTAACTGGTGCGGTAGAAATGCGCTTTTTAGGTTTGTTTGTTTTGTATTTCTTGAAATTAGGGAGAGTCCATGACATGGTGACATTATGTTTCGCCTTCTAAATTTGATGAGCTATTTTCCAATGCGACATTAGGAATAGTTTGAAGAACTGTCCCTATTTGCCACCAGAAGCTGTGCCTCTCAATTTTCCGGCTTGAAACAAGCATATTTGGGTTCAAGTGAACATTTTTCAGGGTTTGATAATTTTAACACTTGATCCATATTGCTTTTTAAGTGAGTGAGAATGTAGTGTATCTTTAATTATGGGATTCTAATGCATCTAATCGGCATTTTATTTGCGACTTGAACGTGTCAATTTGTTTAAAGATTGTTCCTGAATCCTGTAGTGTTAATCAGTTGTTAACTAACCTTCTGCATTGTTATTATGATAATTTTACTTTTTTCGAAGAGTTGCGCTCTTCATTGAAATTCAGAAATGTTCAGTGGGGGTGACGAGCTCAGAGTAGGCGACTTTATGCTGTAATGGTTTCTTATTATGTGTGTGGAGTTCTATTGGATGAACTTTATACATTATAGTTTGTTTTGAGTTCGATCGCTCGAAGCTTAAAAGTTAGGCTCATATCTGAAACTGTGATGGGCACGGTCGAGGACGACAAGCAGAAAGACAACACAGGAACCACCCCGAGCTTCCGCGCTCAGGTGTTCGTCAAGAAAAAGAAGAGGTTGCTGCAACCGACCACTCGATTGGCGCACAGCAAGTTTTACAATCCTGATGTTCAGGCTCCCCCTTCAAGCATTGCACCCAGGTTCAAAACTAGCTTTGACTTCAAGCATTTTAGTGTACAAAATCCTAGATTACCCAAAGGTGCTTCCTTAACGTCTGAAATCCTTCCCGAGAGTGAAGAACAATTCGACCTTTTGTCGTTCGTATCGGCTACAGACGATGATATATACGGTAATTTTGACATACCGAATTGGGTCACCGACGAAAATTTCTCAGAGTACTCAAGTTTTGTGTCAAGGTTCGAGGCAATCTACTGGTATCGTCTCTATTTCGACGACGACCAGCTCAACGATCCTGAAGTTCCGGAATACTATAAGAGTCTGAACTTTGATCCTGATCTGGAATCTGCGATGTCGAGTTCCGACTCAGTGGATGAGGTTTCTACATCTGAATCAACGACTGTGGTTTCTACATCTGAATCAACGACTGTGGTTTCTACATCTGAATCAACGACTGTGGTTTCTACATCTGAATCAACGACTGAGGTTTCTACATCTGAATCAACGACTGAGGCTTCTACATCTGAATTAACGGACGTGAGAAGTGATGACGTTCCGGAAATAGCAGGGAAAGACGGTAGCGATTTGGATTTAGCACTACCTGATTCCGAACAAGAGGTCAGTAATGTGAGTTTTGTGATAAATTCCTGTTGTATTAGTAAATCAGATTCTTCTAGTATAGATGTTTGTGTGGAATTACTGTTGGGCGTGTTACAGTCTGAGAATTTCTTGAATCGATTTCCTGGTGATCAACTTGCATAAAGAAAATGAATGTTGTCATTATATCGGAAAAGCGCGGCCTACTTGGAAATACAACTATTGTATCTATGGGAATTGGCACTCCCAAGGGGAAAATGTGTGAGGCCCCTAGCTGAGAGTTAGGTAGGCCTTCTTTCTGTTGAAGTAAAATGTTTTTTGTTATGTTTTGGACAATCTTTTTTCGATTCACTGCTGTCCGGTTTTTCAGAACCTACTACTTTCTTCTTCAATTTGAATCTTGTTTCATGAACTTCTTTCATGGCTTACTGCACTGTTAACAAGCGCACTGTGCAAATAACTAGACACTCCAGCTATAAAACGATATAAGAGTATTAGCTACGCAGAAATTGGAAGTCAGATCTGAATCTGTAAATATTGTGTTGGAGAGGTCACCAGACTTCAAAAATGACAGGCTTCGAAAATGGCACAGCGGTATACAATCGATAATCGTCATTGAATACGTATGAGTCCAAGTGCTAAGAGTTACTCGTGGCGACTGTCAAAACTTGGTAGGAGCACCATCTGGAGGTTAATTTTTCCGCATGCAGTCTCTGGAGATTAATCTCTACTACCTAACAGAGTTTCTCGTTCCAAATCTTCGTTGGGAGCCGCGCAAATAATACAATTACGTGCTCCTTACACCCCAGTAAGTCTTGTGAAATGAAATGCGTGTACTTCTACCAGAGACATAAAGGCCGTCCTCTTGACTGACGGAACATTCATGTAGAAACTGCGAAACGAACAATACATCCCGAAGAGGCCACCGTCCAAGAGACGACAGCATGCTGCTAGTTATTTTCCCACGATAGTGATAGCAGCACAGGCCGAGCTCTGATCGAAGCGCGTATTGTATTACTTCATTACATATCTAAGGAGGTAAGTGAAGCGTTTTAAGGTTTAAACGTGACATCTCTTTAATGACGTGGAGTTGTCTTCTGTGCGACCATTTTAAAGAACAGTTAAATGTCAAAAAACGAAAGTATCATCGGGTAACGATACTGGCCATGTAAATAACGATCCCATAATAGCAATAAGTAGTTTACTTCATGGGAACTTGCTATCCCACTGAACAAAATTCAATGGAATAAAGATTTTATGGGAAGAATATATTAATGGGAGATTCTACTACAGACAAAAACAAGATACGCTTACAACATGTAAAAACGGCCACATTCTCGGTCGAATTAAAATGTTTTCATTTTACAATCTATTCGAGAACAGTTGGTCTCATAGGGCATTTCATAGCATGTGAAATTTTACCCATAAATATTCTCCCTCCCACTCCAGTAAAGTTAAATATACCGGGTGTATGGTATGATCTTAATTCAACCTTATCTATCTGTCTGTTTCCAAGATTTTTTCGACAAAACCCCACAATTGTCTTCCATAATATTGGGGAGCTAACATCCACGATACCTTGTGTGGTGAGAGTATCATCAATTCATAAGTCAAATGGTAAGCGCATTGTGCTGAATTGCGACATCATTCATCTGAGCTTTGGTCTGTACACAGACTTGCATTTTCCTACCAGTGCACTCATTTTCACAGTTCGCTTTGACGGCTACCAGCTTGGTTTTTCTTTTTGATCCTGATTAACAGCATAGCAAACATTCCTCAATCCGCCTAGAACTTTCCCCCTACGTTTTTCACCAGAGAGGCCCTAGGATCAAAACCAAATGGCACGGGAATGTATTCCACCCACTCACCATCATTAACAACCGTATTGTACTTCTGGATGACACCGATGATGTTTTTCTAGGTAGAAATGGGTAGTGAAACAATATTAATTCTACATTTTGCTGTGTGGAGAAATCATCGGTTGAACACAACATACCTGGAGGGATTAGAACGAAGGGTTAACTGACATGGTTTTGTTGTTGGGAATACTTAACTTGTGGTACCGAAGTATCCGGTTTATAGGTGAGGTCTTTGTTTTGAGGTTTATCGTCTAACATTTGCGGACCTGAACAGGATTCATCTCGAATATAAGATTTCACGAGTAGTTCGAGAGCTCGATTAGCAAGAGAAGGGTTTCTGACGCTATGATTAATGAAGAGACGAAGCAATAGTTTATCGTTTTATAAACTCATGGCTTTTGTCTGCATAGGTGCACAGAGAGTTGGTACTCCTGGCCGCATGGGCTGGAGCTGTGAGTGAGTGTCTCTTTTTCGAAATACCTGCTTAAATTATCTCAAGTAAGAGAAGCGGACCTTAACCCTCTGTAAAAGGGAGGGAGGCGTAACGAAAATATCAAGGAATGATTACTAAAACAAATGAAATATTTAACTGAAAACCTCTCCAAAGTTACCTACAAAATCTCATGAAAAATTGTCGTGCTTTAATGACGAGCGCATTTTTCTAAGTTCGTAAGAAACGGGAAAACGAGACATGAATATTGATAAAAATTTCTGGTATCTTGAGGAGGGTTTAGGACGTTTCGTGTCAGTCTCGTGATTAGGAAGGAAAGCGTAGGAGTTTCTGAGAGCTCAGTTGTACAGAATCTTTGAGATCTCGGGCGCGATAGTAATTCAAATTATTCTTAGCGCAGTTATGCTATAACGTATAATGGAATGATGAATAGGCTTTGCGTAGCTCCAAGTTCTAAACCTCAATATTATTTGTAATTAGTTGGTAGTTAGGCAGTTTCATACCTTCTCAATTCCACACTAAATAGTGCTTCTTTATTTCCTCTCTTGGGAATACATTTTATTTGGTAAGGGAGCTTAAAAACTTACTCGATCACCTAGTTTTCAAATGCCTTCAGTGATAAATTGCAATTAGCTGTTAATAGACAGGAACGCATGTGTAAACGGTTTATTTTTCTTAAACATCGAAAACTAATTAAATACTCTAAAATAACACCAAAATTACTCTGCAAAGATTGTGAACGTAAAAATTACTTCTGCACACATCTACCAATGTATAGGCTTGAATTTCCATAACAGCACAACTCGGTAAACCTTTGACTTCACATCTCTTGAAGTTCCTTGTATACTCAACGGATTTGGTTAGAAGCTTTCTACCGCTCTTAGTTCTTACTATTATTAAGTTTGAAATAGATTACGTCAATGACGGTTATGGACCCACGTGTTATTTCCTCCTATAGACACTCCAGTCTTTTTAAAATACTTCGTTGTGGATTATCACAGGCGCTTATCGTAGCTCTTTGCTACAGGCAGCGAAGTTAATCAGACCTGCGGAACGCTATCGTGTTCTCGAAGAGATGGATTACCACTATCTCCTGCCCATGGCTCGGGCACGCTTGCTCACGCTTTTACAGGCCCAACATCCTTCACGACCATACTAGACTCGTCAATATGTCATTGTTAGATCCGTGGCGATTTGAATTGTCAGTTCCCTTAGATTTATGTTGCAAAAATATTTCAGCATATATTTTTTAATTATTTGAAGCGGCAATAGAGAGCGTGGAGTAATGAATGTGTGTGAGGGTGGGTTTTATAATTCAAAACCTAATGGAGCGCAGAAGGCAGAACCTGCGTCTCCTACTCATGGAATTCCGTGAACTAGTTGCCATCTAATTCAAACGTATCCGTTTGATAGTGTATCACAGGGATACAACTAGAACTTTTTGAGCAGATATTTGAGCCTTAAAAGATAGCGCGCAGCTCGTTCTATCTTCTTTACTGTGCCTATTAAATTTAATCCCCGATTTTTATTTGAACCAGTGGAGTAGACTCGAAGCTCGTGAAGCGCGACCACTGAACCCATTATCATAATTGAAAAAGTGCTGCTGGTCAAAGAGTTGAGTTGAACAAATATGGAAGTTTCCATTGGAATTTATTTACTTACTATGAAACAGTATGCATCTATATTACAAATGTATTCAGGGAACAAAAAATTGTGCCAATGTAACGTTCATTTTATCTATCATTTCTTTAACATATATTGAAGATTTTTGTTTCGTTGTGCGCGCCTCGAAATTGACTTGGTTTCTACCTGCAACATTTTCTACATCTGCTTATCAGTTGTTTACATGGTATCAGTTTTATCTTGATCTTCAAGCTTACTTCAGACAGCGTACTCGGGAACATTAGTCTTGCGTTACCGCTTGGTCTGTCAAGTGCGAGTGCTGTCGTGCTTAGCTTCTGTTTCTGTGCTTGGCATTCAAGATAATCTTTGAATTGTTCATTCGTTTTGCGACACCGTGGGAGTACTGAACAGTGATAAACAATCTAGTCGGAAGTTCGTATCACTTCAAGTTATTCCGCATGTGCATCCAATATCGTTCGCTTCGTTGTATGGAATTTTTCGTACCCTTCTACGATCTGCGTAGCTGTTTGAAATCGTTAGTGTTGCTGACTACTGTCGGTTTCTCTTCGAAGTAGTTGAAAATTATTTTCAATAGTTCTTCAACACAACTTCTTGAATACTACGTATAGCTATGTAAATTCAAAATTTTCATGAAACTGCCACGAAGTGTTACTCATCTTACCTTATGCCAGACTCTGAGTACTTCACTTGGAAAAAATTACCTCCAGCATGATGAAACCTTTCCGAATTTACATTGTCGCTAATGTCTGCAAATGGATGACGGATGTAGTCCTTACTTAACATTTGCAGTGACTGAACGTTACTCAAGTTTATGTCCATGAACTCTGTTTCTAGGAGTAGTTCGGACAATAATAAAATCAAGTGGCATTGACAATGATTTTCTAAGAACGTTTTGCTCTCAACAACCCCTGGAGATGCATTCGATAGACGTTAATGAAGAGAATGTAGACGATGCAGCGTCTCCTGGAATGGAGTCCAACAGTTTTTTGTGGTCAGACATCCCTTTGTGTCCGCAAAGCCCAGCGGACCATCGGAGCCCCACGGCGTGCCCGTGTTTCAGCACACATCTCGAAGGGTCGAGCAAAGGCCCTGCGCTGCGTTGTGAGAACTGCTCCTCTACAGGCGTAGAGCTAAATGCAGGCAACAACAGTGTAAATCCTCACTCACTTCGTAATACCGCCAGATGGTGTCCGAACCCTCTTCCAAGCACTGAATCAGCAGGTCTAAATTCTTGCGTTACGTGTGAGGAGGCTAATGGCAGTCGTGAGCTATTGGGTATTACTCGTACCCTTTCTGCGAACCGCGATGGGACTGGGACGTATGAGAGGCCAGTGGCCCCGACTACAGAGAGCTCTGCATCAAAGCTCATTAATTTCATGAAAAGTATGGTATTTGGGGACACGGTGCAAGATACTGATCCTATTCAGAAAGCTGTTGGAAATGACGGCTCTCATTGTGCATCTGTCAATGACAACGACGACGATACAATTAATGAGTGTAAATCGCCATGCGGCCTCACAAACCTATCTTCAGTTACTCTTACTGCAGGTTCTGATGCTTTGAAACACAAGAGCTTACAAGTAGGCGGTAAACAGGTTTTTGAATTCCCCGAAATCACGGCCAAACCAATCTCGGATACGATAGACGCTTCTGAAAATCAAATGTCCTGTGATGCTCGAGTATTCAATGATTGTTCATTGCGCAATGATATTACGGTGCCCGCTGTTAGCCAAAAATTCAGTGAAATTCCAGAATCAAGTTATTTATCAGTATCAAGTTATTTTTCAGTATCAGATGAAAGTTTATTGTTTGATGATACTCCAATATCCAGTGGTACTCCGGTTTCCGGTGATACTGAGACGTTCGGTGGTCGTCTTGTGTGCGATAGAAGTTCAATATCCAGTTCCAGTTCTGTGTTTTATGACGTTACGGAAGGCGTTGGCAGCTATGGATCCGGTTGCAGTTCGCTGACCGACGATTCGACGATCTACCCTGATGTACAAAGTCAGCTGTGCAACAATGACGTGGAAAAAACGACACAAAATTGCCCTGTAGCCCTTCATACAGAAAGTGATCCCAAACCAAAATTCCATGTCGAAGATGATTGCTCCTGTCAAGGCGACATACAAAGCACGGAACTCACGAGCTCAATTTTGAACGGAAGTGAAGACGAAAACGACCTGCCTAGTTTGAGTAGGCGACCTCTGAACAGCCAACGTAAGTCAAGAATTAGCAGGAGCACAAAATTGAGGAGAAAGGTTGAAAGTGAAAGAAGAAAAGAGGTTGCAAAAGTTTCAGACCCGATGAAAAATGTCGAAGAGAATATAATGAAGGAAAAGGTCCAACGCGTGCTGGGAATTACGGAAGCAAAATCGGCCAGTTGCATTGTGGAAAAACCATCTCTGGATGATAATTTGAGGAATCTTGGGAGTGACGGTAAAGCAGACAAGGCCGACAAGAGGGGACCGAAGATTATTGCTTGTGATGTTTTGGCCGCCCGAAAAGCTACGTATTTCTCTAGTTTTGATTTTAGCTCGGAAGTTGCCACTCATGATAACCTTGGACAAAATTTTATTCGCCTATCTACAACAAGTTCGTCTTTGAAGAAATTGGTAAGCGTTAATTCCTTATCCTTAGTTAATTGGATATATGATTTAGGTGCAACTCCGACAGATAATTTATTGTGTTTGTTATTAATGACTTGTTACCACTTATTATGAATGACAAACTTATTGCATCTGAGATCCAAGTTGATGTGGGACAACCTTCAATGAACAGTGCCAGACTGATCACTCGAAAACAAGACGCGACTTCGGTGATCGTGAGAGCAGATGCAACTGAAATAGGGAAAAAGTCCTTTGCTTATATTGATCATGGATCAAAATCAAGCAAAAAATTGCAACAACCTTGTTCTAGGTGAGCCATTATCATCTTGTACTAAAAAAAATATTTCAAAAAAGTGAAGGGTCATTTCGTCAAAACAGCAATCACTCATGCAAAGAAAACACTAATAAATATAGAGTGGGTAGTATCACAGTGTTCTCATCGTTTCAAAAGAAGAATAACGTCCTTTATCACCAGATCTGAATTCTTTCAATGACTGTATCTGGTTTGTCTCGGAGAGTGAGATGTGAGACACACATCACGGAAGTTGGGATCTTTTGAAAGACGAACTCACCTCAGAGAGGACCAAAATCCCCCTCAGTTAGTCGTCACAGATCTGAGTTTTAAGGATTTTCAATCGTGAAAATAGGCATATAAAAACAATGAAAAAATATTAAATATTCGCGTGATTCATAGCTAAATTATTTTGTTCTATTTATGAAATTTTTCTAATAAACGAAGACAAAAAACTGTACCGCTAATTATTGAACATCCTGTGCATCCTAATCTAATGAGGACTATCTCTACGCTGATTAGCTCACCTGAAAATTGTTCTAATTATTTTCATTTGTGCGGAATTTCTACCGTTGTAATTAGAGTTAATATATTGATGTCGTTGCCGTAGAAGTATGAAGTGTTTTGAATCGTGTGAAGAAGGCGAAGATATGAGTCGCAAGAGACGAAGGTGAGACAGAGTACACGACGTTTTTTTTCTACGGGTTGTATTGAGAAGGGCGCACCCTATCGAGCTCCACATGGCTGTGCAGTTCAAAAAGGAAAAAAGGAGTTGCGGCGCGCCGCAATGTAAGAAAATTTCGAGTAGTAATTTCGTAGTATGGAATTTCTCGGGGGTAAATGACTAATACTGGATCACTACGCACCAGCTTGCAGAAATTTCTCGATTTGATCTACTTCAATTAAAAAAAAAAATTTAGGGGAGGGGTGAACTTCTGATGCCAACATTCTGTACTTTCCCTCCGAAACATTTAAAATTGTAGGTGTGAATTCGATTTCTGTTTTTTTTTTTTTAAATTTAACTTAAAAAATGTGCGCTCGAACCCGCCTTCTTTTTATTAACGTTGTAGGAAAGGCATTTTTTTGAATACATTCAGTTCTAATCACCACGGCATGCCTATAGCTATAATGTCAAATTTTTACGCAGGACTCCGTCATACGACAGTGTCAGCTCATCTGTGTTAATGCATCTTGACAATTTAAATTAGCTGTTCCTTCACGGATTTATATTTTCTTGCTCAGAAACGGAAGAAGACAATCATAGACGGGCAGTGGACATGGTGCGACATCACCATACGCAAAACAAACTCGCTCGAGGCGGACGCCGAGGCTGTCGACTTCTGGAACACGATCAAGCGCATGAGAGGTGACTGCTCCTTCTTCCTTCCGTGTTGATGCTCAATTTCTTGCTTGTTTCAACCTTGACACATGCTGCCATAGTTATGCAGGCCGAAGTATGGTTGCAAAATTTTGCAGCAGGTGTTGACGACTGTACCCATTTTAAAATCGCTCTGCGTTGCGAAAAGCTAATGTACAAGTCATCACGAGTTAAGAATGTCAATCCATTTGACATCTTGTCCAATATTTTCAGTTCCTTTGGGCAGTAATTTTGCTGGTATTCTGAGCTGATACTAATTTCACAATTATTCAGGGTATGACTCAATGCAGTGCGTAATTAAAGAGCGTTTTCTTTTGCAAAATTGAGGAGTATTCTTTGACAAATCCTTCTAAATTTGAACTTGTCTGTGTTTTGAAAGCTATGATCATTGTGATCAACAGTATAGTATATACTTGTGCCGGAATGGCTCACTGCCAAGAAAAGCTGAGCAGATTGGGTTTATTTTTATTTTAGTGCTTGGTAACAAAATTATGCTTCAGCATTTATGTGTTGGAAAGCAGGCTAAAGTTTTTTCCTCGCTCGTTGGAGTTGGATTTAGATGCGAATGCGGGCAAAAGTAAAATCCCTCAGAGGTGATGAGCTAATGTTCTCCTCTGATATTTCGTAAGTAGTCTGGAAATTCTACATGAATTTTTGCGCACTTGTATAGTCCAGATTTTTTTACTGGTAACGTTTGATTTACTAAATAGTTAGCCGAATGAATGATCGGTCTCATTTTCGGAATTATTCGCAATAAATGATGCCTGAATTTTTTCCACAATACGGTTCTCAGTATTGGGGAATTTATTTAAATGTTCGTATGGAACTGTGAGGTATACATCGCAGCTACGTTTGTTGACAGAATTCTCCTCAGGGGCATACAACTGTTGTATCTATGGGAATTAGCGCTCCGAGGGGGAAAATGTGTGAGGGCCCAAGCTGCGAGTTAGGTAGGCCTTCTTTTTGTTCAAATAAAATGTTTTTTATGTTGAGGACAACCTTTTTTTCGGTTCCCTGCTGTCCTGTTTTTCAGCACCTACTACTTTCTTCAACTTTTATCTTGTTTCATGAATTTCTTTCTCAATTTCCTGTTTCTATGCCTCTTGTGCATAGATTCCGTGTTCTCTTATCTCCCTACTAAATGATGCCTTCCTCCTTCCTCTCTTTGAAACGTTCTTTTTTTTAGTTGTTAGGGAGGCTTAAACAAACCTATAATATAATAATGTTGACATAATTACGTGCCTAATAATATCCCTGTGGCGTTCTATACTTCTATCATGAAGAAAATAGTCAGGCGAGGCATATATTTGCCATTTCATTCACAAAGTTCGCTGTAACATGAAATCGCCTTATTATTCCATGAAGATTTTATTGCCCAAACAAAAGTCGGCTATTTTGAATTGTAGACTTCAACAGCTAAAGTTCGAAGCCTGGAAATATTGTTTCGGATTTAGTTCATCATAAATATGAAGCTGATTTCAAATATTCTGGATTCTTCTATCAAATTTTGGTCGGATATTGGACCCATACTACCAAGGATAGCCACTGTTTTTTCTTTAGTATGAGGATTATTTCCGCTGAATAATCGTGCAAAAATGGCTTATTTCACTAGAAAACTGTGCTAAAATCTTTCAGTTTCTATAGTAATTGTACCTTTATTCATACGTTCATTATTTTCATGCTCAGCTGTCGAGATGCGAATTTGTTTTTATATGCAAATAAAACTGTGAAAGTCGAAACTGGAAAAATGGAGGAAAAAACGTGTGAAGTGCAAACTGCGACTTTGTTCTGGGTATTTCATTTTCAGCTGGTCTTTGAGAAAAATTCTTGTACCTTGCATATAAAGTACCTTGCATCGTTGCCGTGGAGAAATACTTCCGAGCTTCAGATCACTGCTACATTTTGATCAAAACGGGTATACTATGAGAAAAGTCGTTCAGATCGTCAATTGCTTTCTAGAGACCGAAATTATTGGAGATCACAAATATCTGACTTATGAACCTACTCCATGAGTCCTGGGGTGAATATAGCTCGAGGACTAGTAATCTAAGATTCCAAAATCGATTACAAAGAATAGTTTTGTAAACGTACGAATTTGAACTAATTTAGCCATGATATCTGACTGATCTTTGTCATGGGCATTACCAACGAAACACAATGTTTTGAATGTAACTATTTTATAATCACGATATTTGGCTCACAGAATCCTACAGTCACGACGATAGTGTTGGGAACCCAGGCCTACTGCACAGCGCGTGTTTGGACGGCCTGCTGTGCCCCTCACTCAGCGTCAAGCTGCAGATATTCTTCGCGGACCACGACCCTGTTGTTTTCACCTCCAACTGTGAGTGCTGCTTGTCTTTTAACACTCGAGCCTCTCTCGTGCAACCCGTGGTGTTGCTTCGGAAGACGACTTCCGCACCTTGTACTCTCTGCGCTGTCGTCTGCTGTCGTGTGTTTTTTCGATTTCTGCGTCCAATGGAATCTTTTTCATGCCCATATTTCTGAACTCTTCACGCCGTTGCGATATTGATCGTTGTCCAATGAGCCTTGATCCGATCTTAATTCACTTTACGCAATTTCGGAGAAAGACATGTTTATCTCTTTTCCTCTCCTTAAATCATTCTGTTCTTCATCCACCACTCGTTCTTCTTTCACTACACATTTCATTCGATATACCATAGAAAACTTCACCCACTGTGTCAGCCAAAGGAATAGGTCTTTAATTTTTCAACTCTTTCACACTTTAATGTATTCATCTTCTCATGCAACATCTCAGCATTACAATTTGTTCTGTCCATCTGGGATTTTTTCTGTGTTCCATATCTTGTCAGACGAATGCCGTCTCAGCGTGCCTGCCTCGCTCGCATCACCATACTTGAAGAACTCGTATGAAATTTTACCAGGACTTGCCGCTCTCTCATTTTTCAACCTTTTCAAAAACTGTTCAATCTCCTCTCATGTAATTTCATCTTCCATTTGGAGCTTAAATTTGTAAATCTATTGGCTCTTCATCTATCATCTGTTGATTCATTCCACTTATTTCTTCCAAGTTGTCTTCAACTACTGCACTATTGGATCATATTTCTCACTAGCATCCATCAACAACTAATAATTCATGAATTTGTCACCTCGCTCTCTGTTATTGCTTTGTATAAACTTGATTTTATCTAGACCCTTCTTTCTCAGATTTCCCTACAGGGAGCTTTGGATGGGCAATTTGAGGGAAGAATAATGTGCGCGAAAAGGAGGGTATAGTTATGCCGAATGCAAGAGAGAATGCATTGATTGATTTAATGCATTGGTTGGCTGAATGCATTGGTTGGCTGAATGCATTGGTTGGCTGAATGCATTGGTTGGCTGAATGCATTGGTTGGTTGAATGCATTGGTTGGTTGAATGCATTGGTTGGTTGAATGCATTGGTTGGTTGAATGCATTGGTTGGCTGAATGCATTGGTTGGCTGAATGCATTGGTTGGTTGAATGCATTGGTTGGAGAGAATGCATTGGTTGGAGAGAATGCATTGGTTGGCTGAATGCATTGGTTGACTGAATGCATTGGTTGGTTGAATGCATTAGTTTTGGTTGGTTAGGTTAATTTATTGTACGCCATGGGGACTGGTGCCCTAGGGGGATACAGTTAGGTTACCTCAGATTGGATATGCCTTCAAGACAAGCTATCTTTCGTACGCAATTTACTTCTTTCCATTTTCATACCTTCTTTGCTCTCACTTCAATGTCTTTCCACCCTCTCCCTTATTTAATGTTTGTGTGCGCAAAGTTCTGTGTGAAAACTCACCTTGTACATAAATTCCCTGTTTTCTACAGTCTATACTACATGATTCGTAATCTTCGCTCTCTTGAGATCGCTTTTGTTCTGGCCAGAGTCTCAAACAACCTAAAAGAAGGATTATTTTTAGATTTTAACCTAGTCCTTCATTTTTTACTCAGGCCTCTTTCATCATTCTCTTCTTTTTCTTTTAATGAATTTTATGCTTGTTCCACCCGTCCTACCATTCATTTTCTATCAAATGTCTGTTCAGCCTTTAACGCGCTTCAGGTTGGATTATATTCAATGTTCTTTTCATTTGTGGATTTTCAATATTTCCTTCATACCTTTTTGTCTTTACTGTGTAACCTTTGCATTTCCCTTCTCCTGTTATCTGATATGCCCTATCAAACAAGGTATTAGCCATCCCACTCTTTAAATCCTTAACATTTCCACTCCGCTTCCGCTCAAGTCTACTCAGTTCTTGATCGAATTCTTCCCACTTTGCTGCCTTCTTACGCCATTTTTTTATACTGCTTACGTTCTTCATCACCTTTATTACACTTTAATTACACCTTAATTATACCCCACTCATGTTTCCCCTCGTACGTTTCCATGACATGTTTCCTTGTTTCACAATTAACCAAACCCATGGTCAATGGCTGCTGTCCATTTTCTAGTCTCCCAGGTATGCCAGCCTTTCTCTAGTGTAAGGTTTAGGTTCTCAAATTCATTTTCTTCTTAAAAAATTGATCAATTTCTGTCAGTTTGTGTTTACATTTTCACAAGTAAACCAACAAGGCCATTTATATCACCCATTACAATCACTGAGTACCTACCACACTCGTGTACTTCTCTCTGAAGCACGATATGCATTTTTACATTCTCTTCACGCACAAATTGCCTTGTAGTTAGCGCGTTAGCATTTTCTCACATTTCATTATCAAAATATCCTCGCTTTCTGGTTCATTCTCAACGCGTATTTCATCTAATTCTCATTTTAAATCTTTTTTATAATCAGTCCAACTTCACTTACTTTCTGACTCTCAACCCGTCTTTTTGGCTGTAATTAGATACTTGTGTTCTTCGCCCACCAAGCTCACTTTCTCTTGTATCTGGGTTTGCACCTCATCAACACAGTGCAGTTTTTCCCTTTCAAGTTCTTATACAAGACCATCTAGCTTTCCCAGATCCCCATCATCTCACATTTATGCCTTCAAAATATACTGGCACCACATATTTTAACTCTTATCTCAAATTTTTTGTTCATTCTGTTTCGTTTCCATAGAGATTTGGGTGGTACTAATCTATTAGATATATTTTCGTGATGAGAAGCCCGCATGGTTTAGGCCATCCATATCCAGGGAGCTGGAACACAGTTCACGCTTCCTTATGCTCTCTGTTTTCAAACATAGACTCATTTAATGCGACTCCTCATTCATCTTCTCATGCATACGTTCATACTTGACATTGCAGGTGGACCTGTTCAACAGCCTCACCACCGCTACCCTTTTTTCTTCTTTCCTACACACTCGACCACTTTCATAATGGCATTCGCGCTACATCCTTCTCCATTTTTTGGAAACCCATTTCCTCTTCCTTGCATCACTATCATGCTATCTGTCGCGTTGCACGAATGTTGTTCACGCCTTTTTTTCTTAGACTTAATTCTCTACTGCCGCTCAGACTGACGTACATATTCCACCTTGCTCTCTCCACATGCTGTATGGTAATCGCAGGTCTCACTTTACCAGCCCTCTTCTTTCACTCATGCCCAACTTTCATTGCGCCCTTTCCATCTATCTTCCTTCCACCCACTTTCAATCAGAGTCCGGTGCATCCTCTCACTTACGTTCGACTTGTTCATATCCTATTCGTGCACGTTACTTTTCTTTCATAACCAACATCAAATGCTTCGCCATTCACCATCCTCCTCCTCTTACCTTCAGTATCCGTCCCTTTCTGGACTTCAGATGGATGTCTTGAACGTGGTAAACAAACAGAGGGCTAATGTGACTTGAACTGACGAATCATGTCACCAATGGTTGAGATGATCACTTTTTGCATAATTGCGATAATGCTATAGCCTAATCAGTTTTATTCAAATGAACAATTAATTCTCTGGTCCTTGCTGGTAATTCTTTAGTTAAGAGGGGCGACTGACTTCCTTCTCGAGCAACTCTCAGATATTGACTGAGGACCACTTTTGCACCTGGACGGAGTAGGATATTTTTCTAGAATGCTCTACCGCATTTGTCATGTGAATCACTGTGGAATATTTGAGGACCGTTTATTATCGCATTAAAATTAATTTTATGGATATATTAAATACGTTTTCAAGTCATCTATTGATTTGATCGATTTTATATTAGTATTTGATTATTTGTTTATTTTTTTTCTTAATTTGTATTCAGCAGACGAAAGTACGTAAGTTGTCAAATTTTCGATAACTTTGCTCTTTGTACCTAGAGTAAATATACTTTTGATTACATACATGGGATTGATGTAAGTTCTAGTATTCTCAGTAGGAATGTTTGGGTGTCTTGTCATTACCACAGCCACGGTAGTGGAAACAAGGTAGGGTCATTACTATTGGAGAAAATACACCTTCTCTTGTTCGGCTAGCCAATAGAAAGGCTTTATTTCAAACAAACTTTATCAGGTCACCAAAACGCCATTTCGTTTGGCCAATAGTGGAGCCAGATTTGGACGTAGCAGTGCTACCCACGGTAGAGGAAACAAGGTAGGGTCATTTCTATGGGAGAAAATACACCTCCTCTCGTTCGGCTAGCCAAAAGAAAGGCTTTATTTCAAACAAACTTTAAGACGTCACCAAACCCACGGTAGAGGAAACAAGGTAGGGTCATTTCTATGGGGGAAATTACACTTATTCTTGTTCGGGTAGCCAATAGAAAGGCTTTATTTCAAACTAATTTTATGACGTCACCAAAACGCAGTGTCTTTAGGCCAATAGGAGAGACGGATTTGGGAGTAGCAGTGCTACCAGAAGCAATATGAGCGCTGCTATTGGTTCGTTGCCGTGACGTCAGCACACCCACACAGTCGACGAAAAAAAGACTGGTTTGAACCTACCTTGTTTCCTTTACCGTGACCAAACCGCAGTGCCATTGGGCCAATGGTGGAGACGGATTTGGGAATAGCAGTGCTACCAGAAGCAATATGAGCGCTGCTATTGGTTCGTTCCCGTGACGTCAGCAAAACCACACCGTCAACGGAAAAAAGACTGGTTTGAACCTACCTTGTTTCCTCTACCGTGCCACAGCTGTGTGATTACCTCAATAACGTGCTAGGAAATAAGGGAAGCATTGAATGCTCGCAGTGGACGCAAATGTGGAGCACGTGGTGATGCAGGCGCTGGTGTCGCTGGACCTGCAGGACAGCTCCTCCGACTTCCTCCTCAAGGTGAGTTCAGCTCCGCACCTCTCTCTACTGCGGGCAAAGCTGAGCCTTCTTAATAAGTAAATATAAATTTAGCAAGCCTTAATAATTGATAAATATAAGTTTAGCGAGCCTTTAATAATATCAGCACAAGCTCTGTTGGAAAGCTTGTGATTCTGGTGAGTGATATTATTGAATTCGCTCCTTATATTCAGGACAATGTTCTCATCTTAAATCTAAATCATAAACCTCGTTCACATTTGACGCTATGCACGTACTCAAAACTTTGATCGAAATTGGATGGAAATCACCCACGGTTTGTAATTTTGGGCTTAGTAAGTTAACAATTTTTTGTTGGTGTTACCTACTTAGCGCAGTTCTGGGGAGGTAGTTTGTTACTGAAGCTACTTCTAAACTAGCCAGTGCCACCGAGATGCACGTACTGAGAAGCGTTTGTTGCCACTCAAGTTCATTTATTGAACAGTTTCTATTGAAGCTCTAATGCAAGGATAGAATTACACTAATTGATGCTATATTGTAAGCATTGAGAAGTGTTTATTGCGTCTCTGAAATCAGTTGCTTTGTTTGTCTGCTTCGTGCTCTTAGGTTCGTGTATGAATTTTGTTTGATTTGACACTATTTTATATCATCGTCTACTAAACAATTTCACATTTCTGACGTATTGTTCAAGTGTAGCCTTATTATGGTAACGTTAATAAATTGTGAATTTTTTACCAAGTTCCAAAAATGTCTGATTGTGTAGCAATACTAAAATAGGATAAATAATTTCTCATTTTAGGCCATAGCGTTTTCCATTTCTCTTCCGTCTTTGATATTCACTGTCAGCCAAAGATCATTGTCTTCATTTCTGACTTCATCTGGACTACCCGGTAGTGTATGATGCCCATAATAGCTTTGTAATTCATTCATAGCTTTGCCCTCATTGTGTATTGTGACCAGAGTGCTCTTATATTTCTCCACACCTTAGAGCAAAACAGAGGGATTTACCGGTGTCAAAATTCTCGCAATCACAACTTATTTTAGGTAACAAATTTTTCTATGAATGCCTATCTTCAGGTAAAGCATTCTAACCGCTTACCGTGATTTAAATTTTCATGTAAACTCCCCCTTAATTTTGGCATAAAATACCTGCATTCCTGCCTAGTTTTAAACAAAACGTTACAGCTTCACGTGATGCGACATTCTTGGAACCTCCTCTTAATTTGGGCCACATTTGGATATAGGATAGGTGACGAGCGTGTGTTGTTACTGGAGTAGAGGTTACAAGAAATTTGCTTCACGTCACGCTATTGTGTTATGCTTCCGACGCGGTAGTAAAACAAGACTACTGTAGTTCACCTAGAATTAGTGGCGGTGACCTGATGATAGCTTGCGATGACGAGCCTGTGGCGTTGGCGTGCAGGTGCGGGGCGTGGAGGAGTACCTGTGCGGGGTCACGACGCTGGGGGAGAGCGTGTACGTGCACGGCTGCGTCAAGTACGATAACGACGTGCTCTTCACCCTCGTGCGGGCGCAGGACGTGCCGCGCCCCTACCTCAGAACTGTGAGTCCTAAATAGCTACCTATTTGCCAGCCATACCGAATGTTTGAAAGAGAGTGAAGTGAAACTATTGTGGTAAAAGTTATTACGTAAATTGGGGCAAATAAGAAATTCGTGAAAACTGTTTTCCGCTTGTTACATAGTTGTTCAATGGCTGTGCCTAATAATATAGTTTTTTGCTTGCTGAGTCTGTCCGTTTCTTTGCTCATCCAATAAACAGGATATCGGAGCACTGCATAATGACTGCAAATTTCGGTTATTGATTTGAGACTTGTGTGGGTTGAAATTCATTCTAAAGTATCCAGACACGAAAGTGTAGCAATAGTAAAAAGGAAGAACACGCGTTTGAGCACCAAATTCAAAACAGATTCACGAATGAATTAAAGATTTGATGTTAAAAATGGGAATTTATATTCAGTTGAAAATTGTTCGTTTCGATATTTTGGAGTCATATTTTCAATAAGGATCGGGTTAATGTTTTTCTTTGATATCAACAAAATTTTGTTGGACATCTCACGGTCTCAGTCAAAAGTTTACAGTAGATAGCGTTCACCATTTTACTACAGAGCACTTCTGTATTTTATTTTCTGCGCCAGCAGTTGATAACGGCTGACAGTGTAATTTCGTGGCAAGGTTTGTATTGCATTTCTATTGCAGTTGGTATTTAGGCAGCTAATTTATTTTATGGTGCATGTAACGTCTCTCGGGCGAATACAACCATAGTACCTATGGGAATAAGCTGTCCCAGAGGGAATATGTGAGGTCTTGAAATGGTTTGGTAGGCCTTCCTTTAGTTGAGATACCAAAGTTTCCAATTTTTGTTGCGAACCATCTTTTTTGGTTCACTGCTGCTCTTTTTTTCCAGCACCTTTTACTTTTTTCACTTTTATCTTGTTTCATGAACTTCTTTCCCTCCTGGTCTTTCTATGCGCAAGAAATGTTGTGTGGGAACACACTTGCGCATTGATTCTCTGATCTCTTAATTTCGAACTAAATGGTGCCTTCCTCTTTCCTCTCTTAAAGTAAACTATAATTCATCATCTATCGATTTATCTGTTTGCAAATTATAATGGTCATTAGCCCGTGCTCAGTTTTGAGACGAACACATTGAGTGCGCCAAAGTGTGCTGGCTTGAGGCCAGTGAAGCTGAGTGCAGTAATACTGAAATGACGCCGCAGGCTGAGGACGACGAGCGGGTAGCATCTCTGGCAGTGGAGTCGCTGTTGTCGGCTGGGGCAACGCACGTCCTGCACTACGACCGCCTCCACATCGCCATCGGTGGGTTCTGGCCTCTGGGCTAAGCCGTCCAAGGACGGTTCTTGTGAAATTCTGGCATTGTAGCCTGAGCATTGATGCGCTCTCAGCTCGTTGTGTGAGCGCGTGTAGTTAACGAGACCATGGGTTGTGAGCACTGCAAGCCCCTCTCTGCGTCTTTCGTTAAGCGACTAGGGTACCTATGTAGAAGAAGGGTATTGACTATAGGCTGATGTTATCAAATATAAATGGGGCTCATTAAATTCTCCATTCTGTTTTACCGAAATTCTGCATTCTGTATGTAACTTATGCATGTTTAATGGCGCATTAGCTCACGCTTCGGCCGTTTCTTTTAATCTGTCATTGTGTTATTGCAAAAAGGTGATGTTGATCGAGTTTAAAACTATCGCAGGACAGTTGCGCTCGTCATATTTTCTCTCTAATGTACATGTAGAACTTCTAAAGAGCTGCATCTTGGTAGTTTCCGAGATTCAAATTCTCGATTGGTGCTGCAAATTATATCTGATATAAATTTACAGTTTCACATTACACAGTCACTTAAATTCATCTGACATAGGTAATCAGTTTGTTCGAATTAAAAATTAAAATAAATTAGTATTATTTACCTGTGAAAGTAAGTTTTCTATTTACTTTCAGGCTACATACATCACTCTTGCAAATTTCTTTGAAAGCTAAAAGATTTGCGTTATGAGCATATCGCCAGAACAAATTTGGATCAGACATGTTGGGATTACGATCTGCCGGCTAACAAAACATATGTTTCAAATATTTCTTCATTTTTGTGAAATCGTAAATTTTTAGGCGCGGACACTGATTACAGCCACGTTGGAATAGCATTGAGGTTTGCTGAAAAAAGTTTCATAAAATTTCATAAAACAATTTATGAAACATTTCGTAATTCTCTTCAGTGTTTCAGTGACAGCTTGGTCACCTGAGCTGTGCAGTGTGAATAGTGAAAAATTACCTCGAATGAGGAAGGGTTTAACCCAGAGTGTTGATGAGCATGAAAACTTCTTTCATTGCCATTACATTACGTAGGTTCGTAAAACATTTCCATTTATGGTCTTTAATTCAACCCATAATACAAACCAAGTTAAGAAGTTTTAATTAATTGTGTTCTCACCATTATTTTCAATGACCTTTTTCCATTTGCCAATTAAGTTTTTAATGCCAGCCGAATAAAATGTAGACCGTTTCAATTCAAAAAAGCTTAGGATGTCCTCTTTCACATGATTGCCTTCAGTAAATATTCTGCCTTGTAAAGCATTCTGTAAAGACCTAAAGAGCTGAAAATCAGTCGGAGCGAGATCAGGGGAATAAGGTGGATGGGGTAGTACAGACCAGCCGAGTCGCGAAATTTTTCCTGGCGTACTTCTGCCGCATGAAGTATTGCGTTGTCATGAAGGAGGATGACCGTTTTTCTGTTGACAACTGCTGGACGCTTATTTCTCAGATTTTCATCTACATGCTTCATTTGTCATTGAGTTCTATCGCTAATTCACGAGTGCTTAGACGAGGATCATCTTCCTCTAATGTTGTTAAAGCATCTTAGGGGTTCGATGAGCTCCCAGCCCTAGGCATATCTTCCAAGCCCAAATCACCAGAATGAAATTTTGTTAACAAATTTCTTACTTGTCGATCTGTCAGCACATCCTGACCATAAATGCTCCATATTTTCCTCGCCATCTCTGCTGTACAATTTTCCTGTATAAACTCCTACTACATCACATGTCGAATATGTAACTTTAGGTCTTCAATTTCAGGGGTTATTTTTATAATTTTACTGCAATGCAAGGAATAGAATGGCTCTGAAAAAATTGAAAAAGAATTTTGACCTAAATTTAAATTGGTAAACCAAAATATGAGCGTTTTGAAATGGATAATAAACACTTCTAATTTGCACATCAAAAACATCAGAATTTATTCATGAGTCGACCTGATAGTTAAAGCTGAAGTGTTAATTCGTGCGATTTCTATGTACAAGGTTATAGAAAAATAGAAGATTTGTAATGTGCGGAGTTCGCAAGGTGTTAAGGATATCCCCACACTTCGAGAGGGCCACCTGTGGGTAATAGTGTTAATTCTTTGTGTAGCTGAGGAACGGTTATCTTATTCTTTAATGCAATGTGTCGCTCTGAGGAAATAGTTTGAGGTGGACTGCATTGCAAGTCTCGCGGAACGTCGTGGTGCCTGAATGCCTGCTTCACAATATCGAAAATCTTATCAAGCAGTGAAGGGGTAATTTTTCATTCTCACATGCCTGTTTTCAGTGGGACCTCTCGATTAAAAGACAATACCATAGCTGCTGAATGCTGGTGATGTTCATTTTTCTCAGTATATTTACCCAGTAGTGAGTTGAACATTATGGCTGCATCAGTTTTCTATCTATGACGTATAAGAGGATACCATTTGCAGTAATGTACTACGGCAGATCCGGGGGTTGAGCTTCATGGTGCAAATGAGACTTGTATAGATATCGCCACAACTTAGTGAGTGAGGTCTGGCTTGTCTGTAGTTCACGGCTTCACTTCTTTATTACCATTGTTTTGGTTCTAGATAATTCGCGAGTTTTGGCATCATTACTCACATTGTGTGCTATATTTTAGCATTTTGGGTTGTTGTAATGCAAAAAAATTAACATTTTGAATAAATTCGCCCTATAGTGTATTTTTTCACGAACTTGGCAGACCAGTTCGAGCGAGAGCTACGCAACCTGCAGAAGAGCGGCTTTATGCTCGCCGACGGAACTCCAGTTCAAGATCTTCCTTCCCCTATGCGATCTTCCAACGTCACGCAGGTAATGCAATGCCTTCTTTGTCGAAGTTATCAATATCTTTGCCCTCGTTCGTGTTGTAGATACTGTGGAGGCCACTGAGGAGTGTAACGAGTGTTCCTCCGTGTACGATTTGTGCTGGGCTTTAATTAATTTGGCCTTCTGCAAGGTAATTATATGAAACTCCTAACTTTTCATAAAGCTGCCACAGATACAGACACAGCTTGGAAGGAGAAATAATCGTCAGGAAGATACTGTAAGAACCCAATGCTATCTTTGTCTGTTACGTCGTGAAGTCGTCTGCGAGAACTGGTTTTGGGGAATTTTGTTAGGTTAGCTACACTTAGCCTTCATGTACCACTTTTTGTGCACTATTAAAATGTTAATTCATTTTAAATAGGATTATTACCGTGGCAATAGGTAAAGGAAAGCGTGTACGGATGAAAGTCGGAGTCAACATCTTCATGCGGGCTGAAAATTTCCCAAATCGTTCGGAGCTAGTATTTCTTTGAACTTTTGTATGTTCACGTTTCAAAAAAGCAACGAACAACTAACTAAATGCCGTTTAAGGTGAAGTAGCGCATTCTCATCTTTGACTGTATATTTCTTTGAATGCTTTTTTTCAGTGATTCCGTTTGTCTGTGGTATGTAAGAGAAGGGACTAACGATACCTCACATTCACTAGGTGGTGAAACAGATCTGTGCTATTGCTGGCAACGTCGTCACCCTGGAAATCACAGAAGCAGTCACCTTCTTCGTGGAGACCTGCAGGGCTATACAGAAGAGTCAGGTGAGAGCGTTTTCATATCGAAGCCTACTTTATTGTGCGCTAGCAAACGTCCATTTTCCCTACTGATGATGGATTTCAAATACATTGTACATTCTACAATCCAGGATTTTACAACGTGTTCAGAAGCTAGGTGACTCGATTTTCCTACATTTGTCTCCTTGAGAGCAGTTACTGTTTCGTTGGAGCTCTGAGTTGGTACCTCATGCTCACCGGCACGCCCTGAGTTCTGATGGTGGGATCGCACGGTGACTAGCATCGTCTGTGTGTTTACTTTTTTGGTAGAGAATCAAGCTGCGTCATCTCAGCTCATACATAAATATTAATCTCGTGCTCCTAAGTTCCACGAAGTTACGGAACTTAAGCTATCCTTCGTTGGAAACAAACTTTCCACGCCTTTGCAGTCATCTGCTTTTACTTCAAGTCACTTTGCTTCTCCTCAGCTCGACTGTTCGCTCCATTTCATTTTCTCGTTTCTCCCCGACTTAAATTAACAATTATTTGGAAGTCTTTTTGTAAATATGTATTGAGCGTGAATGTTCCCCAGTGAAAGAAGCCCTTTATTTAGTCAGTCTTACGCGCAATTTGGTGTCACCAAGCTTTTAAGTAGATTTACTGACAAGGTAGTGAAGTAATTTAGTTTCTGTGATTACTCCCTCCCACTCAAGTTTGCCCATTGAATTACGTATTGAATGACACACTCCAGGGTATACTGGACGGTGAAGAGACAGCCACTCCTGGAGTGACGTCTTCGAGCGGCGGGAACCTGGTGACGGGCAGCGAAAACCCGGAGCCCCACGTGCTGAAGGGGCGCTTCATGGACGCCATGAGCAGGCTCAGCGGAGCCCTGGCCTCCTTCCTCAGGATGTACTCGAAAGCCTTCAGGGTCGACTTCCACGTGCCACGCGTAGTCGAAAACTCCACAGGTATTCACGTCAATCTATGACTCCAATGTGTATGTGTAGTGGAGTTGGAAGTCATCGGTGGCTAGAGTTTGACATTCACGAGGTTGAAAAATACGGCAGCGAGATTAATATCACGACCAGAGTAGCTTTGGAGCCTTTGAAGTGAGAGAGAGAGATAGTTATTGCTCGAATTCCTCGATTCATTCAGAAAGGTTGTTTGCTTTTATAACGCAATGCGGCTCGCGTCGAGCATGCCGTTTTTGGGCGACTTTAGTGTAGTTTATTGGTAGAGAAGTATCCATACTGCGTCCGTGTGTCCCCTCAGAGGGATAAATTTATTTTACCTATGAGCATTAGTGCTCCCTTGGGAATGGTGTGAGGTTCCGAGCTAAAGTTTGGGTAGACCCTCTTTTGTCGCGATAATTTAAGTTTATTAATTTGTTATAGACCATTTTTTGGTTCACATCATTCTTTTTTACCATCTATCACTTTCTTATTTAACTTTCATATTGTTCCATGAGACTCCATCAATTTTGCTGATTCCATGCACTGGGTGTGGGGACGCTCCTTCTGCATAGCTTTCCCGTTCCATTAATTCATCTTGGGAACATCTTCATTGTGGTCCGCGAACAGTGAAGCTTAGGCTAACTTATCATCTAAGCTCCGCATTCTATATTTTCATTCATCATGAAACAGGAAACTTGGCAAGGTGCGATTGGAAAAGGGAGAAAAAGGGATCATACGGTTTTCGTTTTAGCGATGTTAAAATTGCAACGTTCTGATAATCAGAAGTGTTTGAAGATTCGTAGGGCCCAGCAGTTTGGTGTCAGAACACCTGCTTGGAAACACATCGTTGGTATGTTTTGAACTAACCTGAGGGAGGTTTTAAAGGAGCAGAATGAATGTGTTATTCCAGCTGAAGTATGCTTTATACCAGCTAAATGAAAATTTCAAATCAGCTGAAGGGATGATGTATTAAATCAGCTGAAGGGGTGATGTATTAAATCAGCTGAAGGGATGATGTATTAAATCAGCTGAAGGGATGATGTATTAAATCAGCTGAAGGGGTGATGTTTTAAACCAGCTGAAGGGGTGATGTTTTAAACCAGCTGAAGGGGTGATGTTTTAAACCAGCGGAAGGAGTGATGTTTTAAACCAGCTGAACGGATGTTTCAAACGAGGTGAAGAGAGGACGTTTTTAAACTGGTTGAATTGATGTTTTAAGCCAGTTGAAAGGGGGTCCTAAGTCATTTGTGCCTTGCATCAGTGCCTAAACTGACTTTCCTGGTAGAAGGAACTAGTGCTTGTTTAAACAGTGTTGGCTTTTTCATTGCGTTCGTTAACGTTGGTTTGTTTTTTAACCTCAAATGTAGGTAGAACGTTTCAGTTTCTCAAGCTGCGCTCAACTATATGCCTATCTCAGAACCAAAGGCCGTCATCAGACTCGTTTCATTTGGCGTAAGGGGGTTCAGCTAATCATAATCGTCGCGTGAGCATAGAAGACTGCGTATGACATTAGATGGGTTTGCTGCAGAACACCTGGACAGCCGCACGATGCGCGAGCAGTTGAGTGTGAAGGTGCGCGGCCTGCACCGCCTCAGCGACTCGTGGCAGTACGACCAGTACTTCGTAGAGGCCCAGCTCTACCACGGCTCTCGCTGTGTCGGCACCGCGCAGCACTCCCCCACCGCCTCACCCACCGTCAGCCTCAAGCGATATGCCATCGTGCCCTTCAATTGCCCGTAAGCGCTGTGTTCTCTGACATCCTTTATGATACTTCTCATCCATTCATGGCACTTCTTATTTGGGACATTGACTTTCGTTGAACGATGTAGTTAGAAACTGCAGCAATGTAAAAGATGACTCGTATACTGCTTGATTCGTGTTCAGTGGGTTATTTTCAAGTAAAACAGTGAGGTATAAGAATGGTGAGGAGTATATTGGCAAGCGGCATGCCACTCTATCTGTCGAAAGGTTTTTGAACGTACAGCGTAGTGATAAGTGATGATTGTCATAATGATTCAGATTAGGTAAAATGAATGATTAGATACAATTATATAATGCGACTGTTGTTACTGTCCTCTTAAAGCGTCTTGCAGAGAAGAAAAAACACAGTGATCATTAGAGCAATTTGATCAAAACTCGGAAGTGTTGTTGTGGCTGACATTCTCTGTGAATTTAGGAACTTTGATCATGTTGGGAGATAAAAACTGTAGTGATGCATGTTGAAGTAGGTGTGACTACGATCCCTTTTTCTGGCTTAGGGTCTAATCCCGAGAATGAGATGTTGGAAAATAGCAGAACTGGATTTGATTTATTGATTTGTCATCTCGACCCTTGATGAGCATACTGACTACGCCATTCAATTTTTCCTCGTCCACTTTGAATTTATACTTCAGGGGAACTTACTGACTAGCACAAAAATCTTTTCAGTAATCTGCATCAAGTGACTGCAGATAATTTCTTTTTCATTATTTTAAAATGCATTTTCTGCTCATTTCTGCGTACTTCACGTTGCTGCTTCTCGTTAGGTATCGATCTCGTTAAGTAAAGATATCTGGCATTATCTCGCATCTTCTTTCATCTACTACCGCTGTTCTTCATCAGTCATACCGAGTTTAAAAAATAGCATTTCGTAATATCAACTTCTCGGCTATGACGTCCTGACACGCATGTGTGATGTTTCCCTAGTTAATGTCCAAAGTTAACTGTGTAGGCAAATTCTGTTTTTCAGCTTAGCAGTCTGAGCGTTTGTCTTCTCTAATTCATTCTCTTGGTTGTCTCCTCAGCTTCATATTTCCTTCCGTCCTGCATCACGCCATGTTTTGACATTGTTTTGCAACTCATCCTTTTTACTACGGAGTACTTCCCATGCACTCACTCGCTTCATCTCGCGTAAGTCGACAGATCTACGAACTGATCACGGAAATAATGTATTGGCTGCTTGCAGCATGAACATGCAGGCGCGCGTGAACAACTTGCCTCTGGAGAGCCGTCTTGTGCTCACTGTGTACGGCCTGCGTCAGCTAACCAACGCTGACGGGGACTCTCCTCGCTACATGAGGGAGGAAGTGGGGTGGGCAGCGCTCCAGTGTTACTCCTTTGACAGGTACCTTCTCTTTTTTGCTGTTGCATCTCTTGTTTTTTTCCCCGCAGCTGTGGTTTGTGTTAAGAGTGCCTAGTGCTACTGTGGCTGATAACTCCAATAGCAGTTTTGTGTTTTTTTTTGTCATTTTTAAAAGTATTCTATGTTCTGGAGTAATTGTTGCACTGATACTTCATCTGAATGTTATGAAAGCTCATTCAACGCTGGCATTCATAAAATTTTAAACTTGCACACTATACGGAAGTTTAAGTTATGAATGAGAGATAAAGTTTGCTTAGCTTTTCAATTCTGCTCTTTAGAAATTAACTTTTGAGAACATATCTACTAGGTTCTTCAACTTTCATTTTCTAATTCAATGTACAACATTGGCTTTATTATTTACCCAAGTTTCGCGTTTAGCGGTGCACTTTGTTCAGCGAGCCTCAAGTTTTCGAGGATCTTCCAGGAATAAGATTTTCTGTTGGTCTTGAAGTCACGTGTGCACCACATTCTGTGCATCTGTGGAGGCAAGTCGATGACTGTCCGAAGCTTCCGAGACAATCCAAAAAGTAGAATTTTATGAATCTTCTTTCTTCACAAGATGTGATCGCACGTGTTGGAGGCGTGAAGATCACTCAACAAGGAGGGATCGATAGTCCACTTCCCGATTGCATTATGAACTTACCCCTTGGTTATTTTTACAATTTGGGTATTTTTTCTAATTCTATTAAGGTTTCCCGTCTTTCATATTTCAATGAAAAATGCAGCATGTGACGCACGAAGTCGTAGTATCGGAATTTACCCGTTAAGAATTAGGTTTGAAATTGCTCTCAAATTTTCGTATTTACGATCAGATGTGAGCGCAAGATGGTGATAGGGGTAATTAGACGGAAATTTACGTTTCATTGTTATTCCTCGGAACGATTTCAACGATTGTAAATCCTTTGTTACTGAACGATATTAAATCATTTACTATTGCAACTGAGGCAATTTGATTTTTGTTGCGCATGTGTTTTGCTTCTGAAACTGAAATGAAGTAGATAAAAATTGGAGTGTAATCACAAGGTTCACATTAGGAAACTTTGCCTACACTTTGTGAGATGTTCATTAAAACGTGAAAATTCGAACAGATCATCGTGTCTAAAACAAGGAAGTTTTCCTTGAGCATTGTTCACTATATTCATGTCTTTTTAGAAATACGTAGAGACGGCCTTTTAAATTCAAAGCAATTAAGGGATCTGTTCGTTGGTTAGGAAACTGTGTCAGGGCGGGCACCTTCTGACGCTGTGGCCGATGGACAGCGACCGCCGACTGGGCGCCGCCCCACACAGCTACGACCACCCCAGCGCCCACACCTGCCCGCTGCTCTGTGAGTAGACTGCAGCGCTCCCAAACGTGACAGATGGTCTAATTTCTTGGTCCTCTTCACGTGTGTCGCAGATGAAGTATAAAGTGGAGTGGAAATTATTTTTTTTATTACATTTTCGTCTGATTTCGAGTTGTGAATGAATCAACTCGAAATCGAAATATGACCTTGCTTTTTATGGAACTGAAAGTCCTTGAAGGTTTCAATTATTTTCTTATGGGTTACAGCAAAACATGCGAGAGTAAAAATTACTGCGACTACAAATTACCAAAAAATCATACTAAACGATAAAAATTTTTAAATTGAAAAGTATGGTTGAAGGATTTGAAAAGTTTATTATTCGGGGAAAAGATAAGTTTTTGGAGATGGAATATTTGCTGTAGAAAAATGTTGGGCGAAGGTCAGAGAGAAGGAAGGTTTCTATCTTGATTGAAATGCACACTTTATGACAATTATTTTTTTATCCATTTTTAAATGCAATATTTCATGCGAGACGACCTGAAATTTTAGTCTTACGGTTGAACCTTGTCAGGTACTCATGTACATACTCAAATTCAGTTTATATATAAGTTATTAACTAATGTAGGAGTAACGCAGGTGTGACTGCTGGCTTTAATATTCAACTTCACTTCGTTTAGCCAGTATAAGTTTCGTTATGGTTATCGGGATGGAAGTCGCTTCTATTTTAAAAGTATGCACATTTGCTTATGGTTGAAATATTACTCCTTTGCTATGTTTTTAGAGAAAATAATTGAAGTTCTTGACATGGGAAAATCTTGGACAAACATACATTTCAGAAAATTTTGAACCACGGATTTTCATTTCAGCAGGTGGTCGCGAAATGTTTGAAAGCGATTGTGTAAAAATGTTGTGTAGCATCAGGTCTACAATGTTAATTTAACGTATATGAATTTGGTTGTAGCGATTGATGGATGGCTCTTCGCAGGACAGCCACCTTCATCACAGTGGTCTTAGTTAAGGCTTGCTCACCGAAGCTATACTTAATAATGTATTTATCACTTGCATATCAACTCTCTTAGTTGATCAGTTTAACTAATTGTAACTGAGTAGATTCATTTCATGAGCACTGAATGACGTGAGCAGTAGAGACGCAACACAAGATTATACAAACACACGCAGTGAAATAGTTGAGTTTGATTTAGAGAAAAAAATTGTAAAAGTATTTGAAACGCCCTACACAGTCCCTCCTAGTTTTGTCAATGACAGTGCTCTCAGGGGGATACAACTATTGTATCTATGGGAATTAGCGCTCCCAGGGGGAAAATTTGACGGCCCGAGCTGAGAGTTCGGTACGCCTTCTTTTTGTTAAAATATGTATTTTGCTACGTTAAGGACTACCTTTTTTCGGTTCACTGCTGTCCTGTTTTTCAGCACCTACTACTTTCTTCTTCAACTTGTATCTTATTTCATGAACTTCTTTCTCAACTTACTGTTTCTATGCCCCTTCTATATAGATTCATCATTCCCTTTACTCCATGCTAAATGGTGCCTTCCTCCTTCCTCTCTTCGATATGCTCTTTTTTTGTTGCGGTTGTGGAGGCTTAAACTAACTTTAATTATTATATTAATTATAATTGTCAATGACTGTTGCCTGGGAGAATTTACGTCCTAGAGCTCTGAATTCAGCGTTGTGACGACATCGCCATCAACCTTGCTAAATTAAATCGCCTGACGGATGGACTTGGTACCTTCTAAAAAGACAAAAGACTTCATAATTGCCTGGACAAAAGCATCACATAATAATCTCACTGTATGACATCTATGAAAGAGATTATTAACACATCTCTCATAATTGACTCTTTAGTTTTGGTAAAATAAAGAGATTCGGAATAATGAAATTTTAGAGGACACATTTATGGCTGAAATTACATTCGCTTTCATTTAAGCAACGCAAAAAATAACACACCGCTGAAAAACATTCAGAGCTCAAACATAGACTTTACTGTCACGTTGTGAGCTTCGATATTACGGTGAAGAAACATCTCATTCTAAAACAGCCTACCGCCAAAATTCACGTGGCCCCCCCCCCCTATTTTGCCCATTTAATAACTCGCACGCTACGATTGCGTCTTATGACAGGGTTCACGATATTCAAGCAAAGGAAATGTACAACATTCTTTACATCAAATTCTTCACGCACAAATCCGTTCAGCTCAGCCAGAACAATGCTTTCTAAATTGCTCACTAAAGTAATCGTTCATGTAGTCGGGATTTTTATTGGCACAAACGCATTGATTTCAGCGTATTCATTATTCCCATGAACTCTAGGCATGTTAGACTGTAGAATCGTGAATTTTATAAGCTTATACATAAAAGTAATATCCGGCTTGGTTTGCTTGGTAACGAATGTTATGTTTAATGACTGATGTCCAGCAGTCTCCTTACATGTTGATGCAAACTGTATTCAGTTTGTTTGTACAAAACATTAACTTGAATATTATTAATCTCATAAGTTGTGACATGCAATAATCAACCTTCATTGGGATATAACTTTTGAACTCGTGGGAATCTGCGCTCGGAGCAGGAAGATGTCAGGTAGGTATAGATAATTTAGGCTAGCCTTTGGATGATATGAAAATGTTTTTTCGTCTAGTTGAGGACCTTTTTTTTCGGTTCATTGCTATCTTTTTTGTACTTATCACTACCTTCTTCCACTTTTTTTTCACAAACTTGTTCTTGCTATTTCTATAAGCAGAGTAGGGTGTGCGGGCACCCCTTGTGCACTCATTCCATTATTTTAATTCCGTAATAAAAGGCACCTTCTTCCTTTTCTGGGAAAACCTTTTTTTTGGTTAGGGAGGCTTACACTTGTGGTCAATCTTGGTAGTCTAATCATGCAGTGAACTTGTAGCTCGCGCACTGTAAAAAAGCATGTAAGGTGTGACATGTTTATAAGTGTGTTAATTACCAATGTAATTCGTTCAAGTGTGTGTTTTTATTCCACATATTTTTATATGGATAGATTGTTGTTAGCTTGGATGCATCCTAATTATGCGTGAACCCTGCAGGCGTGGAGCTGCCCGAGCACCCCGGGGAGGTGGTATTCCCTGAAGTGACGCCGCTTCCTCCTCAGCTGCTCAACTTCTCTGACCTCGACATGAACACCAAGCAGCAGCTTAAAGACATCTGTGAACGGGATATATTCACTTTCAACAGGTATAAAGCACCCTATCCTACTCTAAATATCGGCCTTTATAGTTAACGTTGACTAATTTATGGCTCCTGGTTGGTATCCGATGCCTTAGGTGGAGATTAATATTTTGTTGTTTGTGACATTGATACACGTTGGTGGCCTAAAGATTCATCATCTCTTCGCATGTCTTTAAGAGATTTTCGAGGTGTACTATAGAATTTAAAACGAAGTATTTTTGAAACCTATAGCATATTAGGCTTTTAGATACTGTCATGCAAACCTACTCGTGATGAGAATGTTACTTGCTAAACTGACTTCAAAATTTCTATATTTGTGTTTGTTAGGAAATGCATTTGTTTCTAATCGCGTGAAATACAGGGGTTGGACAGAATAATGGAATTACCTTGACAAACCTTGTCTTTGAGAGTGGGAATTGCTGAATTCCTTCATTGTTCATGTTAACAAGAACAGTTTTTGTGGAAACGGATTCTGTAGTTGTTCATGGAGCTCTGCAGTGGTTTTAGAGACGTGGTCTGTGATCCTCTATAACAATTCAAGTTCGAGTCCGACGGTCTTTCTCACACAACTTCACTTTTCGGCCAGACTTGTGCTTTTCTGAGGACGTTTTTCCTTCTCTTTCAAAGGCAGTCATTACTTTCGAGACAGTACCTTTTGCAACGCTAAGCATTCGGGCAGTTTCTGTTACAAAAACACCTGCCATGCGAGCACCGAGAATTTCGCCTCTTTGAAAGTCTGAGAAGTTTGACATTTTATAAATTATAACCAACTTTTTTTAAATATCTGTAAAAGGCAGTCATTTTAAACAACCAATATCAAATGACAAACAAAAATATGTTGAAATATGTCACGTTTCGATTGTTTAAAACATGTTCAAAGCTTATGATGCCATAATTGAAAATTGAAAATTTTCATTCATTGAAAATTTCATTCAAATTCATTGAAAATTCTCAATGAATGTCAATACCACAGTTTCCTTAGCTTCGTTCTCTTGGAAGATTTTTTGATGTCTTCATTTGTTGTATTAGAGAATTTGCTGAAAAATAGTTCTATTGCTCACATCTAAATAAACAGCAACACAGGAAGCTAACTCTTTGCTGACTTGTGATCACGATGGACTTTTCATCTTGTCTTATCATTTCTTTCAAACCATTTATTTGTGTTATTCCTCTTCGTTATAACTTCTGTTGACATCTTTGTGTGTTCTTCTGCTTGAGATTATTTGGTATCGTATTTAGATACCCCTGTTGGACATCATCACTCAACAGTACCACTCAATTGAATCGAATTTTTTCTGACAGGAGCTCGGCTGAAGAACGGGAGGTGCTCTGGGAGAAGAGACATTACATGCATCATGAGCCTCATGCTCTGGCGAAGGTATTCAATGCACACCCGCTCTGTATTGCATATTGACGAGAGACATGAAATACTTAAACCACCGACAGGCAAAACAGTAGTCGAGCTTTCAATTCAGATCGAGTAAATATAATACAATTGCGGTAAAAATTACTTTTAACATCAACAGTTTATTGAAATATAGCAAAGCTTGATGACGTACTAACTGCTAAGATTGAACAATGATAACTTTCAGTGATCAAACAGTAACAGTAGCGCAACAGGAGTTTATCTGTGATGTTACTGTCCCTTAAATGGCTGACCAAAATTGTTCTATAGTGTGTGTGTTGCACTACTTGTAAGCAGGGCGTAAACTCTTCTTACGTAAATTTTTTTTTTGGTTGTCCAGTGTGAGTTATGTTTCAATGCCTCCCTGAGCTTAGGTAATAAAGCATTCCTGAAAGTCTGCTTCTATTTTAAGTCATTTCGTTGAAAAATTCGTAGCTTTCCGCTGCCACCTTTTATTGTTGGTAATCTTTGTGTTTTGTACGTGCTGCTATAGTAACTTGAAATGCTGAAATTTGCTGAGAGTGTGAATTTGTCCGAACAATCAGGTGCTGCTGGCGGCCAACTCGTGGGATGCCTTCTGCCTGCCTGACCTGCACTCCATGCTCAAGCACTGGACTGCTCTCAACCCTGCTGACGCTCTTCCTCTCCTCCTGCCTAGGTAACTTGTCTCCTGCAGCACTAGTAACGTTAGTGTACAGTTAGTGAAGACTTTGTTCCTACACCTGCCAAAAAGTAACATTAATTATTATTTCTTAGAATTAGATAATTAAATCACCCCAAGCTCGCCATGTTTTATTAAGAACATGAACGGGAAGAATGCACTAAGTTTAACTAATGAAAAATGAAAATTATACCAACGAAATCTAAAAGAAATAACTCGTTCAGTAGCAAAATTGAATGTAGTTAGACGATTAATCGTTAGTTAAATATAGTTCTCTATTTAACTGTCTTCCTGCAATCGTTTCATACAGTATTTGACATTTGAACAAGTTTTTGCATCGATATCTTTCCCTTTTCTTATCCTTCACGTGCCAATTCCTGGTCTTATTGACCGCGATTATTTGTTTATGTACTTAATTTCAGTTACAGATTTTCGATCAGTTTCAAGACGAAACTCAATGAACGCCATGGCAGAGCTGTAATTTCGTTCCTTTGGAGCCGTCAGTTTATATGCATGTTAATCTCACGGGATGGTGCATCGTCGGTCTCAACCAATACTTTATGGAGATGGTTGTAGGTTTTCTTCCACAATCCTAAAACTTTCAGTCAGATTTCGGTATTCCTTCAATTTGTTGAATTGCTATTAATTTTCCGGTGTAATTCGGTGTTATCTGCCACCATGCTCAGCTGTAGGTACTGCGTTCTTTGAGAAGGAAACTTCACCGTTCTTACGCCGTATCGTTTCAACACCATTATATCGGAAGAGCTCGAATTTTGTTACATCACTCCACCGAACTGCTTCCAAAAGCAATCTTCTTTGTTTATGTGAATTTGAGCTAGGATCAATCTAGCAGTAACATGACATGGCTTATTATGATGGATGTGCATGCAGACCATTTGTGTTCGTATAAATCCATTTTCTGCCAGTTTTCACGCCAGTACCCAACGTATCCAACTTCTTGGAAATGCCATTCATCACAACTTTTAGGTTCGTAGTTTACGAATAGGTCTCAGTGACGATTTCCATTTCCTTCCTGTTCCACGTCTGGCTGTAACATTGACTTATCTTCATAGTAAACCCTTCTGTAAATCGTAACCTGAAGTGTTCAGAAGTATCAGCATTACAATTTTCTGATTTTAAAAGTCAATCTCTTGCCCCAAGTCATCCTTAAGCTCTTTTGTCTCCTTCAAAGCGATGTCGTATAAATGACAAAGTATAACAACTTAACATTCTTGCATCACGTTATGTTCTTGGTAATGTACAAAATATTTTTAGGTAATAATTTCTGAAAAGACATTACTCAATAAATGAAAATAGTATGAATTACGTGTTTATCTATGTATCCTTGCACCATTTTAAAATGCGAATGAAATACTTTTACCCTAAAAAGTGCCCTAATATAAAGCGTGAAGTGTAGAGAAAAATGCTTCCATCAATAAAGTGAAATTTTGGTAAAAAGTAATGCTTGCGTTATACGAAAATGACAGAGCGTGCAAGCGCAGAACTAAAGAAGTATTTACTTGCTTTCTGTAATTTGGTTTGTGCCAAATCTGGCATTCGGTGCAGGAAAGTGTTCGAACGATTTGGCCAACCTTATGGATAATTTTGTCCACATGCATTTTGCACCATTCACTGGTTTTGATTACTATCTATGGCCTATTCTTTTGAAATTGGCTTTGATGAATTTATTTCGTACCTATAAACACTTGTAAAACTTAAAACTGTACTAAGAAGATGCATGATAAATTTGTGGAGATGAATATTAATCCGTTCCCCGGCGACTTTTTTAGAGAAATTTTTCATTCTCAGACAATGTTTTTTTACATTTTTATCGTAGTTTTAATACTGAACTCGATGACAACTAAGATGGAGGTCTAAATCAACGTACAAACTTGTCTGTGACTGTTTCTGATACGTTATATATTAGACGAGTTTTCTGGTCGCGCTTCGAAAAGATGAATTTAGTGAAGACAGATTAACTCCTCCTTGCCAGGCGAGGGTTGAAGAGTGAACGATTAATTTCGTCAATGGCGATGTAGATCAGATTAGATTAGATTATAGTCAGTTTAAGCCAATCTAACCATAACAAAGGTGTTCCAAAGCGAAGAATTTTACTTTGTATTCATAGTGACTGCTCTCAGAATGAAGGGGCTGCCTTTGTAATTAGTCTTGTACACTTTGTAATGCTTGAGGCTGTAGTTAATATTTTTGCTCTGTCAATTCTGAAGAGGAAGACGTGAGGACCCGAGCTGTAGGTCGTGAAGGCCTTTCTTTTGTTAAAGTGAAATTTTTTTTGTTGTGTTACGGGGTATCTTTTTTCGATTGGCTGTTGTTCTCATTGCCAGCACGTATTGATTTCTTTTTCCTCAATTTTTATCTTGTTTCATAATTTTTTTTCCCTCTGTTTTTCTGTGCAAGGCATGGTAATATGCGCTGTGTATAAATTCCTTATTCCTTTATTTTCATGCTAAAGGGTGTGCTCCTCCTTCTTCTTCTCTTCAAAACAGCTTTGTTGTTCTTAAGAAAGGTTGAACTAACTTATCTAATTTGATCAAGACCCTGTTTTCACCAGATTTTGAATGCAAACCTTCCGTGCAGTGTGGATAATTATGTTGCTTTATATTTTTCATGCCATGATGCAATACTGAGCATTTCATTCGCAGTATGACTGAGAATTGAATCTTCAGCTAAGAATTTGCGTTTCGAATTAGCTGGTAAAAATGGCGGTGGTTGTGTTGCAGTTTCGGGGACACGGTTGTGCGCACACGCGCCGTGGACTGGCTGCGATGTCTGGGCAGCGACGAGCTGCTGTCGTACTTGCCTCAGCTGGTGCAGGCCATGAAGCACGAGGCCTGGGACATGAGCGCCGTGGTGCGGCTGCTGCTCGAGCGCTCCATCACTTGTCCTAGGCTCGCCCACCACCTCTACTGGCTCCTCAACCAGTGTCACCCTCAGCAAGTAAGGCATTGTGTCATCTCCTGCGTGTGATGATCTCATAAGTGTTACCTCCAGCTTGTAATGGCCTTGTAAAAGTGGAGTAGTGTAATCTAGTAATGGCCTGTCAACCAGTTTAAGGGGATCTACTACCCTGCATTTTACCTAATTCCATAGAATTCCACACAACTTTGAGTAGATAGTAGATCCCCATAGTAGATACCCTTAATCAGCCGGTTATGGCCTCTGCACTAGTCAAATCAGTAAATAATGGCCTCACAAGAAGTACCATTCCAAGCAAGTATTTTCTTTCTCAACAAAAATAATCCGCTGCAAGAATTAGCTTCTTAACAAGTGTTTTTCCTAGCAAGTATTGAAGTATTGAATCATGTGTTGGAGTATTTTATAGGGTTTTACGGTACATGCAGTAATCTATCCAATGCTATCAAAAGTAAAAAATACGCTGGTACAGGGCACGATGGAATTTGATGGTTTTCCTTGTGGGATGTACATATATTTTACTAACATTGTTATTTTTCAGCCCTCAGGAGCAACGGATAGGTAATAAGATTTGTCTACCCTCAAACCTCGTGCATATGTTGTGTATAGTCCACACTAAATAGTCCCTTCTCTTCGCTCTCATGAAATTCTCTTTGTTGAAGCTAGGGCGTCTTAGACTAATTTCTTCATATATATATTTAGTGAAAATTTAATTTTTTTCATTGGAATGTTGATTCATGTTTGAAAACAGACAAATATGAGCGGCTCGCATGGGTGGGGCGTCCAGGACGCGCGGTACAGACGGCGGTTGCAGCTGGTAACCCGCGCTCTGCTGGTGATTTGCGGCAGCAACTTGGAGCGGAGGCTGCTGCAGCAGGAAGCTCTGCTCAGGGTGCGTGCTGATCTTTGCCCTCATTTCTATTTGCACGATATTCATATTTTTGACGTAATTCTTGGACGGTATTCGAATTTGTGAGGGAATTCTTTGACAGTATTCGAATTTTTGGATTCGGTGTTCGAATTTTTGGATTCGGTGTTCGAATTTTTTGATTCGGTATTCGAATTTTCGATCGGTATTCGAATTTTCAGTTAATGGTTTTTGTATTTTTGTGTGACAACGTTGGTTTTTTGTAGCAGCGCTTTGGTTAAGGAAAGGCAGACTGTTATTGAAATTCAAATGGGAAATATTGGTGTACTTCCGTCGTATATTTTTGACAAATTTGTTCTACTGTAAAAAAAAGTTTTGAGAAAATAATTTTGGTGTGACCCTGCACTTTTCGACAGAATATTTCCGTAGGTCTTCCTCTTGGTGTTAGCCACGGAGACCTCTAACCTTTGTATTGTCACAATTTGTGAATACGAGATTATAATGGTTTGTTTCAATGCAGGTATCCCATTTAAATTTAACTCTAATACACGGTTACATTTAGCTGAAGTATATTCGTTATGCTCAACTGCCACACATTAAGTTACATGTTATTTAAATTCTACATCGATGTACTGATATCAACTCCGAATGCACGAGTACAATCTAAATTCGTCATTAAAGTTTCAGTTGATATTTGTTGATGCCTTTGAATATCGTCTACTGTGCAGGCGCTGTACGCGACAGCAATACGCATCAAGGACACTAAAGACTCCACAAAAATGCCAGTGCTTGCTCGCGAGCTGGAGGTCATCAACGAGATGCTCATGGTGAGGCGCTTTTCTTGTTCATGTGAAACCCATTTCTTGGTTCTCTTCGTTTATTATCCGTGTACAAAATAAAATTCTGTCAGAAAGGTTGAACAGGTAAAAAATTATGTTGTAATATCTACTTCTATTAAGTCGTTTTTTCTACTTCATGTTAATGCTTGATTAGCAGAACTCATGGAATTCTACGTTTAAAAATATTGTTAAGCTAGCTAGACCCGTGCAAGAAATAAACTTTTTTTTGAAAAACCTACCCCTCAGGGGGATACAATTATTGTATCTATGGGAATTAGCGCTCCCAGGGGGGCAATGTGAGGGCCCGAGCTAAAGGTTAGGTAGGCTTTCTTTTTGTTAAAATAACATAGGTTTTTGTTTTGTTGCGGACCAACTTTTTTCGGTTCACTGCTTTCCTGTTTTCTCAACACCTACTACTTTCTTTTTCAACCTTGATCTTGTTTCATGAACTTCTTTCTTATCTTACTGTTTCTATGCCCTTTCTGCATGGATTCCGCGTTCCCTTAACTCCATACTAAATGGTGCCTTCTTCCTTCCTCTCTTTGGATCGCCTTTGTTGCGGATAGGGAGGCTTAAACTAACTAATAATCTAATCATCTTTGAAAAACCTAACCCATGAATTAAGGCATCGTATTCTAATGTATTAACGTAATTTTTACCCTATGTTAAGCTAACATAACCTATTATACCCTATCCTATGCTAACCTGTCTAATTATCATGACCCATTTTACCTATCCTAACCCTTTCTAACCTATCTCGACATATCTTGACATATCTTAACATATCTCAATAAATCTTAACATATCTTTATCCATCTTTATCGATCTTTACCCATCTTTACCTTTCTTGACCTTTCATGACCCATCTTGACCCTTTTTGACCCTTCTTGACCTTTGTTTACCTATCGTAACCTATCATAACTTGTGGTAACCTACCGTAACCTATCATAAGCTAACCTAATTTCTTACATTTCCCAACCTTGCTATGTTTCTTTTTAGGTGGATGTTTCAACCCACCGCTATGGCGCCAAATGTTAGGGTACTTATTTTAATGTTGATGTTCGACCGCTTCGACACCAGATTTGATGGATCTATTTAGGTTGTTATTTCTAGGTCCTGGAGCAGCGCCATCAGTACGTGTTTTTCCTTACCAATAATCGTTGATCAACATGAGGTTTTCTTGTGATATTATTTCAAGAATATGTGCAACACGGTATGCTTTTTTCGCATTCTCTTATCATTCATCATACTATTTCCATTTTTGTAGTCTTGACCTTTTTCTTGTCACTTCAATAATCCATAAATCATTCACGAGATAGAGAAGTCATCCGTAGTTCAGACCAAAATAATCTTAGAAATAGATTCTCATATTTTCATGATTTCAAAATTTCGAGGTATTCGTTAGCGTAAGGTATTATTAACTTCAATAACGTCTGAACTTGCAACTCCATCCTTAACAAGGGAGTAAGACAACCTGAACCACATTGAGGATTTACTCACTCTCTTTGAACTCTCATAAACATTTCCGTGAAATGACTTCAACTTTTGTTCCGATAATTATCGCCCACCTAAGCATCTCCATAGCGCATGATGCTCCATCACACATGATGCGTGCCATTTCCTGCCATGGAAGAGCTTCATTTCATTAAAACTAGCGCTTCAATTGAGTATTTTATTACACTTCAGTCATTCACGTATAAAATGGTGTTCTGCTTCTGACCTGCTCGTATGGCCGCCAGAACGACTCCACCTCGCTGCCTCTGTCGCTAGCGCTCGCGGTGTCGGGCATGGAAGTGCCCGCCTGCGCCTACTTCAACAGCTTCACCATCCCGCTCAAGCTGGCCTTCAGGAGCGTGGAGCCCCGCACCAGCCTCATACACGCTATCTTCAAGGTATGGATCGCGCCTTTCTAAGTTCTTAACATTTGCTTTGGTATTGACTTGGTTATTCAAATTTTGCTTTATGTGAATTTGTGGATATTTCTTAGAGTGTAACTCGTAATTATTGTGCCGACATCTGCTTAGTCAAAGTTTCTTAATTGAGCAATATTGTTCTAGTATTAATTACGTGTTTAGTTTTACTGTAGATGACAAATACTGGATCCCAACATACGTAGATGAGATGTAACAAAGAGCGCTTTGAAATTACAATGGCTATCAGGTCACTATTGTACCGACAACACCTTACAATTAGTTCTTAAGTTTTTAGTTAGGAACGAGTTCAAAGTTTTCTTAGCAGTTACTTGGATCTCGCCATTTTATATTTTTCAAATAACGTTTTTTACAAAAAACTGATTCTTCAGTAATGCTTGAAGTTCTGTCATTTTCATATTGAGGAGTTTTTGAGTTTGAATTACTCACGACGTGATCATGGAAACATTTCGAAATATTTTGTCTCACGCTTAACTTCTTCCAAGTGCACTTTACGAGGCTGCTTCTGAAGGGACATTGCGGCGTAGTACGAATCTGCGATATCATCTTCGAAACGGCTTTAGTATTCTCCAGGTTGTCTTTGAAGTCATTAACGCCATCAATGTCTTCTAGTTAAAAAAATGGTTTTAGTAGAAAATAAAGTGTATAGAAGGTTTGAAAAAACAAAATACTTTTTGAGTTTGTGCTTATTGTTTGCAAGATATTAGAAATGGCCATTCAAATGGTACTTTCTTCAAATTGTAAATCTGGTATCAAATACTGAGGTTTGAAAGAAAAAACGGGAAAAAATTGAAGCGATGTATTTAAAATTACTATTATGAGACGTTAAATGGGTTCTACGTTTCATTGAGAAAATTTTCAATTATGAGAGCTCATTGGGGAAACCAGTGAACGCACCTTCCAGTGTGTGTGCTCGTAACACTCCACACAAATATTGCTTTTACCAATTCAGGGTAAATTTTGTGTGTCATATCAAGCTGCGTTGTCATATATCGCATTGAGCCTCGGTTGTGTTCAGGTGGGCGACGATTTGCGCCAAGACATGCTCGTCATCCAGATGATCCGCCTCATGGACCGGCTGTGGCTCAGAGCTGGCCTTGACCTCAAAATTGTCACCTTCAACGTGGTCCCCACTGGCGACAGGATTGGTGAGACGATGCTGCTGGCGAGCGTCAGGCAGGAGTAGACTTGCGTTAACGCAGAGGCAAAGTTTCGCTCCTGTGAGCTACTCACAAATGCGTCCTCAAGATTGCTCAACTCTGCTTTTATCTTTGCTAATGTTTATATCTGTTTAACCTCGGTCAACTTTTACTTCGGGTTTCTAGAGTTATCATGGTGTATGGATACTAATTACACTTCTTGGGCTTGAAAAATGCGTTCGGGTTAGTTTTAGAGGCTCTCTTCTGCCTAGTGAGCTGTATTCTTCAATATTTTTGAATTTATGTTTTTATAAACCGTAATATTCATGTCCAAATTGACTTTCTTTGTCGTTAAAGATATAACGCTTCATTTAATACTGGAAGATTTTCAAATCAATTTTTGAGGTCTTTCTAACTTGAGCAAAGGATTCAACAGGTGAATAAAATATCTTAGAAATTATAATTGTTACAAATTAACAGTTGCAAGCAGGCGTTTTTAATGTAGGACCAATCAAATGTTGCCTCTTTTGGTTCTTTCTTTGACACACGTTTCATTGTTTCCAAGAAGACTCTTATTTTTACGCGTAATCTGCCTAAAATTTAGGGTTCATCATGCGGTAAACCTCCGTGCTCTTCTCACCATTCTTCAGGGCCGCTTATGTTTAAAACAAGTTCACTTTTTTCAAGAATAAGACGGAATTTTTTTCCTGGAACTGCAAAAAATGACTGTTAAAAACGCTTTATTTCTATTTCTGTCTTTTCTTATTCTTTCAATGTGCTCATCTTAATCAGCCGAAGGATTATTTCCCAAGTTGATCATGTAAGCCCTTCTGTTGGTGACTAATTTTAATAGGAACCTTGTGAGGGAGATCTTCATTTTAAAAATCAAATGACATCTGTCACGCAGGTTTTGTTATAGAGATGTCAAATTCTAGTCCTTTTTTAACGTAAAATTATCAATAATGTTTAGAAGTGTTCTTATTAAGGGACTGATTTACAGGTCTGTGCTCAGTAAATTTTAAGTTCTACTTTCATTGTTTCTAGTAATTTGTTACCCTCACATACTTGTTACATTTATGATAATCTTTAAACTATACTTACGCCTACTTCGTGTTTCACGTACATCTGCCTCATTTGCAGGCATCATCGAACTGGTAAAAGACGCTGAAACCCTGCGCAAGATTCAGACAGAGTATGGAGTGACAGGCGTGTTCAAAGACCGACCTATTGCCGAGTGGCTGGCGAGGCAAAATCCTTCTGCCCTGGAGTACCAACGCGCTGTCGAGAACTTCACTGCTTCGTGTGCTGGTTATTGCGTCGCTACCTACATCCTCGGCATCTGCGATAGGCACAACGACAATATCATGCTCAAAAACACAGGCCACCTCTTCCACATCGACTTCGGCAAGTATTTGGGAGACGCTCAGAAATTTGGAAACATCAAGCGAGACCGGACGCCGTTTGTGCTCACCGCGGACATGGCCTACGTCATCAATGGTGGTGACAAACCTTCCGATAAATTCCACAGCTTCGTTGATCTCTGCTGTAAAGCCTACAACATCATCCGCACTAACGGACACTTGTTGCTATATCTCTTTGCACTGGTGAGATGCATGCTGCCAACAATTTGCGTTACTTTTTACATACCGTAATCCAAGTTACCTAATTTTTATTATAATATTAAACGAATCTAATGCCTATTGTTTGCTTTAATTAACATTCTGTGAAAATACAGCTGTTGTTTCTAGGACTTTTCCATCTGACAGACTGTGAATCTCGTTATCTAAGATTGAAACAAAAATCTAATGAAAAAAGTGTGCTTCAATCGTGAGTTGTATCATTTAAACGTTACCATTTAAATTCTATCTGCATAAAGAGGGAAGATATACATTTCTTGGTGACGCTGCGTTGCCCGCTCAGATGGCGAGCAGCGGCGTGGGTGGCGTGTCGTGGAGCGGAGTCAAGTTCGTGCAGGAGGCGCTGCACCAGGACCACAGCCCTCAGGAGGCCGGGGCCTTCTTCGCCAGGATGATCCAAGACTCTCTCAAATCTTGGTTTACGCAGGTGCGTGCGCTGATGTCTCTACACGATGTTGGTCTCGTCTGTGACTTGAGAACAATTCCGGGTTGATCTATGCTTGTCCTATTTTTGCTGTGCTCTTTGTATCTTGTTTGAAGTTATGCTCGAAAATAGTTGTGCTTGAAAATTTCCTAATCTAAGATGTTGGACTTGAATTTTCTTAATGTTTTCTTTAGCTCTCGTAATACTGTACCTGTCTCTGAACTATAATTGCTTTTCAAGGTTTACCCTGGTTAATTAGCAAATACGGGTTTTTAACTGTATAGAAATCAAGTTAATGTTTCCGTCGCATTGTTGCATTGCCCACAGTTTGTGGTATTTAGTGTTCTGAGAAATGTGTTAGGTCTTATATTTTCTCAAGTCCATATCTATCGCCATTTCTTTGTATTTCCACTGTGGTTTTCAAGTACACAACGTTGTGTATCTTATTTATAATAATTTAATTTCAATTTTCTAAGTTACCTCCGGAGGGCTTTCGAATTATCAAAGTGCCTATGATTGATTTGCTCTCATGTATGTCAAAGTTTGATTTTCTATACCCAATCTTTTTTCTTGTATTGGCATTCATTGTAGATAATTTTGTGTTAACTATAGAACTGAATTCATTCGTTGCCACTTAATCGATCGATCTCTTGTGTTAACAGTGAATTAAGCTGTCGTAATTTTATTTATATTGGATGTCAGAATTCCTAGCTACATTTTCACACTGCGAGCAGGTGAATTTCTTCATCCACAACCTAGCGCAACTGAGGTTCACCAACGACCCAAGCAGCACAGAGGTGCTTGACCCTGGCAGCGGCCAACTCCTCTCGTTCATCCCCCGCATTTACACGATGAGCGACGACGGTCGCGTGAGTAAGGTCTCCGTGTACAGCTACCAGAAGCGCTACAACCCCACCAAGTACTACGTCTACATCCTCTCTGTTGAGAGGCGCGACCACAAGGAGCCCTCCTATCTGTTCCGCTCATGGAAGGAGTTTTCAGAGTTTCATGCCAAGCTCTGCGTTCTGTTCCCCTTCGTGCCTCTACACAGGTTTGCCACAGTTTCATTCCATGGTTTGTTTTTTTCACTTCTATGTTGTTTTCAAGCACGTATGGGTTTCCTTTCAAGTGTCATCATGAGTCTATCTCAATATGTATCGGTTCGAAATATGTGTTTCTGTTCAATATTCAATGATGTATTTATTTTTCTACCTGCCTCGTCACTTTATTCTGGCGTTTGTACTCGTGATTTTGCCTGCTTTCATAGTTTGGTTGACAATATTAAAAATTTTTCATCCCGTGGGTGGGTATTGTTGGGCTCCCTGAGCTATAAATAAACTTTTGGAACGCCTATCTTTCGTGTTCGATTTCTTTCTTTCTTCTAGCTTTCATGTCTTCTTTTTTTCTCTGCCTTTATTCCTCTCGCCCCTCAGCAGAGGGATACAACTATTGTATCTATGGAAATAGTACTCCCGGGGGGGGGGAAATGTGTGAGGATCCGAGCTGAAAGTTAGGTAGGCTTTCTTCTTCTTGAAATAAAAATGCTTTTTGCTGTGTTAAGGACAACTTTTTTTCGGTTCACTGCTGTTCAGTTATTCAGCACCTGCCACTTTCTTCTTTAACTTTTATATATCTTGTTTCACGAACTTCTTTCTCAACTCACTGTTGCTATGCCCCTTCTGCATAAATTGCCCATTCCCTTATCTCCATACTAAATGGAGCCTTCCTTCTTTCTCTCTTTGATTTGCTCTTTTTTTTGTAGCGGTTAGGGAGGTTTAAACTAACAAATAATCTAGTCTTTTCTTCCTGTTCCTTCTTAACATGCTATTCCAACGCGCAGGGTTTCCTGTATGGAAGAACGTCATGTGCACAGATTCCCCATTTTCTACGGTCCATAGTAAATGGCCTCTTCTCTTCACTCTCATGATATCACCTGTGTTGTGGCCTGAGAGTCTTGAACTAACTAATGTATAAATAAAATCCCAGCATTTTCCCTCTATATCAGGAAAACAGAGCTGTATAATGGGTTTCCAAATGAAGTTCTATGCACAGCTATCCAATTAAGTGAGCTCAATGCCTGTACAAAACTTCGGGTAAATTAAAACAATAACATGACCAGTCCGTGCGCAAAACAGCCACAGCAGCACAGCAAAACTTAGTTTTAATCTCATGCCTGTGTGACAAACTAACCTTTTGCCTCATTTTGGCATGTTCTCGGCCATTAAATGAAATTAGGCCGTAAGGCACCTCAACGAAACAAATCCGGTGCGAAAAATCGATTTTTTTTTAACTTATCTCCAATACGTTTCAAATTTCAAGTCTTTAGCTCTTTACCGAAGCGTTGTCGGTCCCAGGGTTATTCAGTAAAAAGTGTTTACATGTTTCAACGGTCCGAACCTTATGTTGAAGTTTATTTAAAAAAAGTACTGGTCTCTCTGTGTACTCAATCTCCGTGAAGTTTATAACAATCAAATTAGATATATTCATTTCTCATTTGGAAGTTCCTTACTGCGTGCGTTCATTGTTTACTTGATGATACATTGCAGTGTGCCGTGTTCTATATTTTCGTTCATTTTGGTTCGGTGGCAGCTTGCCGCGCGGGGTGGTGATGGGGCGGTCGGAGGTGAGCGTGGTGGCGCAGCGCCGCAAGATGTGCATCGAGCTGTTCCTCAACACGCTCTTCTCCCTCGCTGACGAGGTCGCGCACTCGGATATCGTCTACACGTTCCTCCACCCCCTGCTTAGGGATCAAGAGGACACTGACATACATATCTCCAAGCTCAAGAAGCCAGGTTTGCCAAATGAAAATTGTTGCTTCATTTAGGGCACTGACTCGTCTCCAAGCAGTTAAAGGCCACTCGAAGATGCGCAGGTTTCTGAATTGTAAATGATCCAGTTAAGGTTAACGAAGTACACAATTTGAACTTTTCGTAGAGTGTTTACTTCAAATAACCTGTTCCAGAGACTGCCCTGGCTCCCCTGGACCACCCGAGCAGCATAGGACGTGGTCAGGTAAAGGTAAGCCTTCAGTACCGACTCGGTGAGCTCCAAATCATGGTGCTTCACGCCCGCAACCTTGCTCTGCTGGGCACTCTTGAGCCTTCTCCTTATGCCAAGCTCTACCTCCTGCCAGACCCCGTCAAACGCACCAAGCGCAAGACTAGAGTGTGCAAGAAAACGTGCCACCCGTCCTTCATGGAGCAGGTATGGCTGCTTATCTGCTCACTAGTATCCTCAATACACTACTTTTGTTTTGCTGATTTACAGTGTTCTTACTGAAGATGGTAAAGATTGAAAAAATTTGGTCGATTTTTCTTGCGTCCCTTTGAACAAAGACTGATTTGGTGAATTAGCTTACTATCTATGTGTGCTTATTAAACTCTGATTGGCTTATTTCTTTGTGTGCTTGCTTTGTTAGTGGTTTGCTTGCTTGTCATTGGTCACGTTGCTTTCAGTAACATGATAAGTAAAATACAGCACACTGCTTTCAAGACTAAGATAGAAAATTTTATTTCGTTTTCACAATATAAGAAATTCAAGTTCTCCATTATTCCATGGGGAGAAGTTCATTTTCTTCTTAGTCAAACTTTTTTAATCAAGTGCGCAGTACCCCTCAGGAGAATACTACTTTCGTATCTATGGGAATAAGCGCTCTTGACCGGAAAATATGAGCTCCCAAGCTGAAAGTGAAGTAAGCCTTTCTTTTCTCGGTTAACTGCTCTCCTGTTTATCAAGCACCTACTTCCTGTTTGTCAACACATAATAATTTCTTTTTCAACATTCATCTTGTTTCATAAGCGTCTCTCTCAGCTTCCTATTTCTATGTTCAAGGTGTCTTGAATTTTTTTTAAGACGAATAAACTCGATTTTTTTCAGAACATTTCGAAGAAAAAAAAAGTTTATTTGGCCATTTTCTACTGGGTGTGCAATTTTATACCTCTTGTTCTGAAACACCCTGTCTATGTAATTTTGTGATGAATAATATCTAAACGTATATCGTGTTTAGACCATTGTGTTCCCTCAGGGGGATATAACTATTGTACCTATGGGAATTAGCGCTTCCAGGGGATTGTGTGAGGTTTCGAGCTAAAGGTTAGGTAGGCCTTCCCTTTGTTGAAATAAAGTATGTTTTTTGTCTTGTTACGGACCATCTTTTTTCGGTTCACTGCTGTCCTATTCTTTCAATACCTACTTTTTTCTTCAACTTCAACTTCTTCTTCTCCAACTTTTCTTCAACTTCAACTTTCTTTTCTTGAACTTCTTTCTTAATTTAAGGTTTCTTTGCACTTTGTGCATAGACTCCGCGTTCCTTCAACTCCTTACTAAATTGTGCCTCTCTCCCTTTTCTTTTTGGAACGTCTTTGTTGCAATTAGGGAGACTTAAACTACCATCTAATCCAATCTCAGTCCATGGTGCTTACTTTAGTAGTACATTCAATTGCAGAATTTTGCTTAACAACAAAATTTTTCAAGTTGGTTACGTTATTTTACACAGCACACTTCCTGGGATTATAAGGGATAACATAAAAACTGATCAAAAATCAGTAACCTATAAATTTCTTCTTCTTTTGAGCATTGTTTCCTCAACAATCAGCCAACATGCTTATTTTGGTCGTATTAATATATGTTTTGGTAATTTGCTGTGTTCGAGGTAAAACTTGGGGAATTTCAGTAGGTACCTGAAGCTCATGTGTTATAGCTATGAAATTGAATTTTACAACTAATATTTAATGATATTGTTTTCTTTTATTTAGTTTTATCGAACATTTCTGTTGAGCAGATCACGTACCGCATGGCTTTGGACTTGGTGCAGCAGCGGACGCTGGAGGTTGCCATCTGGAGCGAGGACATGCTGAGGGAGAACAGCTACCTGGGCTCCTGCTACATGCCTTTGGCGTCTGTGCAGGCAGACAACGAAATCATAGAATGGCTCTCCCTCGAGCACAACATCAAGACGGCTCGTGATCATGTTCTCTACAATACGTGACCTCCATATGTGTCTCTACTTCGCTACTCGTGACCACGAGTGCATGTTCTCATTGAGTTTCATCGTTCTTTACAAATGACATTTTGCTAAGGCTTCCTATACTTCATTGCTTCCTTACCCAACTCGGCCACTTTCTCGAAGTCTCTTGCACTATCGTTTCTTCAGGGTTACACTTGACCGCAAAATTGATGTGAGCTAACCTCGTCACGGTTCTTTTTTAGTTATTCCAGTTTGCAAGTGACCGAAAATTCTGTGCCGCGCTGTAGTTCGCTTGCTCGTATTTGCCGACTAAAGCACCAAACGTGCGCACGAAGCTAGGCTCTGCCTGAACTTTCCGTGGTTCTTTTTTACTCGTGTGGTCGTACATCTGGATCAGCTGCAAAGTGTTTGCATTTCATTAGTTCTGTACTCACGTTGCTCAAAAAGGCTTCATTTTTGTGCGACATTTTGTGTTTTATTGACGTAATACACCTTTTTGTGATTCTCTTCAGCTCGTCCGTTTATGGCAGAGGTCAAGGTAGCCTGTGTGAAGCTTTAGTAAGACAAGCGTAGCAACTCGAGACCACTTGAAGTTACAGTGTTTAAAATTCGAGCCGTTTTCAGAAATTAGCAAACTTCATCATAAATGAAAATATTCATAAAAAGAAGGCTCACTCGAAATTGACTGTTTAAGAGACTACTTTGGCTCCTCTGGACTACCTCAGCGGCATAGAACGCAATCTATGTTGCTTTTATTAGTGGCTTCTATTTTTTAGCACAAATTTTCTTTCTAACCTCGTGTGTTGTTACATTTGTATTTTTTGCTCACATCTGGTGTGATGTTGGTTCTAATATATTGATAGTAACGCCGCTGACAGCGTTTATAGTGACTGCTCGTGATTTCTCTTGGTTTGTTCCCTGCTCTGATCACCTGTCAGTCGCACAAATCGTAATGAAACTTCGTGGTCTCGCTCCGTACCAATGATAAGTTTGTCATCCTAGGAACATCTCGTCAAGGTGTGCTTGCTTGCAATCTCGTCTGAACGGCTTGAACTTCTTCAGTGTGCATTTAGCGGTTACTTGAATTTCTCGCGGATTTTTATTGAACTCGTTTTATTTGACTACTTTTTTCGAAGAGGTTGCCTTAATTCCATGAGAAATTAATCGCGTTATTAAGTAATCTGTATCATGTGTAGCCAGTATTAGTTTATTCGTCATAGTCATTCAATTATCCTGTAGGTTTTATCTAACAAAGTTTTTGAGCTTTGGTTCATTCATGTTACGGACCTCTCTCGTGAAGTTCACACACATGAACTCTTAAATCTCCCTAAGAGGATTTGAGCGCTAAGCAATGGCATTACACATCTTGTGAAAACTTTGGTTTACATGTGTTGGAAATGACGTAAAAATGTGATTTGGGGCTAGTCTTGAACTTTGAAACCAATATTTATTAAATGAAGATGAGTCCTGAGCGATTTTATGGTTGTCGAAGTAGCTATTGTAGCCCGCGTTCTCTATAGGTATGAGCATCTTGGCAGATTTCTATAGAAAAGTTGAAACTTGGTTTGATTGGCTGAAGTTATCCATGGTTGGCAAGTTCCAATTTAAAACGATACATTTTTTAAAACTGACATGTGAGCATTACAGGTACCTAAATTGATGCGGAAATATGCTTGTTTGTAGTAAAGAAGAGAAAACTGCTAAAAATATTTTGGTAACAGGCAATGCTGCTATTTAACTATTTTATAACCAACTGCATCTGTACGACGGCCACGCTTGACCAAGTGCCGAATGCTCCTTTATTGGTGAGGTGTAAAGGATAAATTTCTGCTGCTGTATCTATGAGATAAGTAAATTTTGAGCAAGGTAATGGTGCTTCTTTTACCAAAATATTTGTAGTTGTCGTCTTTTAGCAAGACTTTGTCTGGCGATTCTTGATTTACAATACGGTTTTTAAAATTATAATACAATTTTTATTTTCTAGATCAGGTAAAATTGAGTCGAGATGATCTCTTAATAATGAATTTATTTTGTCTCTGAATGAGGTTTATGTGCAGTTATGATTGGGTCCTTGAAGTTAATATTTAAAACAATGTTTAATACATCATTTTAAACAGAAAATACTGGATTTTGATGTTAGCGTCAATCTATTAAATGCAAATTTAGTACATTGTATTTTTTATGTAGTGATTGATATTACACAGTCATGGATTTTATGCAGTCGTAGATCTTACGCATTCGTGGATTTTACGCATTCGTGGATTTTACGCATTCGTGGATTTTACGCATTCGTGGATTTTACGCATTCGTGGATTTTACGCATTCGTGGATTTTACGCATTTGTGGATTTTACGCATTCGTGGATTTTACGCATTCGGGGATTTTACGCATTCGTGGATTTTACGCATTCGTGGATTTTACGCATTCGTGGATTTTACGGCCAATGATTTTTCACCATCATGGATTTTAGCAGTTGTGGTATTGTTTGCAGTAAGCATTTTATTTCTTAAATGCTGATGGTGTAAACTGTGAGGAGTGTTGCTCTCGGACATCTTTTAAATTTTCACTTAATTTTCATGAGTTTTGATAAAGAAATATTTTAATTAAGGCATGAATTTTATTACTCCTGGCCAAAGAATCATCATTGTTATTTTCACTGGTTTTAAGTCGGAGCACTCTTAAATTTTTTATTTGCGCTCCGACACATCTGAATATTTAATGAAGATGAATAACTGATGCATTGCTAATTACTTACGAGTTACTCACATGAATTCCTTCAGTGTAAACATCTGTATTCTCTCTGGCAGAATACTACTCGTTGTATCAAATGATTTATTTGTTTGGTAAGTGTAGTTCAACTATTTTGAGTGGTAAGATCTTACCATTTATGTCAGTGATGAATTTGTTTCAAAATCCGTAGTCCGTGTTAAGTATGGAAATGTTTTCTGCTCTCGTTTAATTTCTAGGATATTTGCTCAGCGCCCCGTTGTTTTCATTGTTAAAATATTCTAATTGTGCAACTGAAGCGTTTTTATTCCTAGAGAACTCTATACTGTGCATTTTAATTCAATTTAGAATTCACATGAAAATTAAGGTCAGCTTGCGTTTAGTGTTTGTTTCTTTGTGGAATACGATATCAAAAGTTGCAAATTTTTCTGTGTTTCGAGTTTGGATTAATAAGGTCTCTGCCACCTTATGATTGGGTGAGGGGCATTCTGCGCTGTATGAATTGTACTCGCAGCGGTGCTCGATTCATTGGGATTGAAATAGTTGCTTGCATCCAAAAGAATCAACGTCTCCAAAAATGCAAATTGGATTTCTTGGTTCGTCTTCTGTGTCTGGCAGGTTACTTTTTATGCGGGGCTATGTTAGGAATCTAGTTTTGCACCAATGAAGTTAAGGAACGCTACGGTCGTATGTGTTGGGTTAATGAATCGAGAACCGATGTTTTCTGTTGTCTCGAACATTGTCGAAAAGTAAAACTACATTTTTTATAATGTATCAGGTAGTTAATGATAAAGTTCGGTCATTTCTCAGATTTTCTGCTCGATGACTTCGAAGAATCTGACATTACATATTCCTCGTGATCCATGACAAGGGGACATTATTTCTGTTTAATTTTGGATTTTACAGGCCTGAGTAACAAATTGGCGAGTATGAAGAAAAAATGTTCGAAATAATTTCTTTTTTCTTTCAACAAAATGGAAAATACCTTACAAAGATGTCAGCCACATTAGTTCCGTGTACGAAAGAATGTTGCATCTAGGGAAGAATAGCTCAGGAATATTCAGGCGTTGTTAAGTGTCAAGCTTCTACATCGCAAAATTGTCAATTTTCAACCAATCTGCATGGGTTGATGGAAACAGTTGAGTGTAATTTTACGAGTGAACGGAAAAGGTTGGTATGTGTTACCATTATCTATAAGTAACGGACCAAGACTTTAATATCTGGGTGTTAAACGCCCTAGCCAAGAGGAACAAACTCAACGCACTTCCATTACAATGTATGAACTTTTTTTTACTTCAAACTGCAATAAATGCGAATGGAAAATTCTTCTGTGCAATTACTTAAGAGAGACGTCTACGCTGAAATCGACTGAATCAAGGAAATTGCTGTTACTTTCTTTCTATGGAATTTAGATCTATGAAAATTGGCGAACATATGTATTTCCGAAAATAAATATGGGTCGTCTCTATAACTTTTTCCCACTTTCGACATAATTTTGAAGACAATGGGGGAAAAGGGGGGTTGTGCAAACTTTTCACGAGACGTCTTCTGTTTCTCTCAACTGTGATGTTGAGCTCAAGACGCGGCTTGAACAGTTTCTAGATTAAAAATCGAAATAGTTCCATCGTTAAGACATGAAAAATTTAATGCGATAGTTGTGCGACGAAAATATGATTGCTTATTGATTTAGCAGAAATGTTGATAAATAATTCACATTTATCAAAAGCGAACGAACTTGTTTAGCGACCGAATAGCTAGCTGAGGAACCCTCACCTTCTTGGGAACATTAAGTTAATCAAATAGTTATTTTGCAATTTTTTTAAGTTCGTTGAAAGTTAAAATATAAATCTCGCTGGGACCATTAGAGTATTTGTACTTCCGATGTTTGCTGTGGCCAACAGCTTCAATTGGGAACGCACTTGCCGGCCTGTGTGTCTGTATCTCCATGACTCATGGACTCGGGTGTGGCGGTCGGAGATGTGTTTGCTGCCATTGCTAATAACCCCCGAACAACATTGCTGATGGCTGGAGTTGGTGCGGGTTTTATCGCAGAAGTGGTTTTGCTTAATTTTTGCATTTCTTCCTCTTGGGAGCAGACAATTTTCTCTTACGCCCGCAAATAGTCATTGCTCTTAATTTCTCAATCCAGTTCCATATTTTCTTTTCGATTTTTCTTGTTCACTTCATTTTAAAATCAGTTTATGTTTGTTTTCATAATTCTGTGTATTTTGTAATAAATTTATTCTTTCATCAAGCTTATGACCTGCTTTTTATATTAAATTTCTCTCATTTTGATTTTTCATTTTTCTCACTGGATTTCTCATTTCGAATATATTATTGCTCAATATTGGCTTATTTTAATTCATCACTGGGCATTTTAATTCATCACTTTGTTCCCGCTTTATTTGAACTTCTCGTTCCTCATTTTTCAATCCGTGCTTTGTATTCTTTTAATTTCTTTTTCATTTGCTTCATTTAATCTGACATTTTTATTCGTCAGACAAGCAATTTTCCGCTGGTTTGTTTTTCTTTTTACTTCGGTTTTTGTGATAATGGTGAGAACTTGAATTATGTTTTCATATTTATCCAGCATTCGATATTGAGTACCTACTTCAATTAAATAGGGCAGAAGAACCGCGGAATTGGGGTTATCTATGTCTTCCATTCTTTGGTACTGCTACCGCGTGTAATTTTTGTATGGTGTGCATTTGTTTCAAGACAGCCATGCATGCTTCGGTCAAACTGTTTCTGGCCATCATGTGTCTAATTTTTGAGCTTGGTTTAAAGCAATGATCTTATCTTATAAATTTTTTCTCTGCTTAATCTTACTGTGGTCAATTTTGCACTCTGCTTAACCTGGCTCTCTACTTCATCTCACGTATGACTTCAACTTACTCTCTGTAAAATCTTACTCTGCTTCAACTTGATCTATTTTACCCATTAGTCTCTATCTCATTTAAATCTCTAAACGTTAATCTCTACCTCGGTTTCGTTGTGTTTTATCTTAGCATTAATAGGCTTGGCTTCTTCTTAATTAATCTCGGCTTTATATCAGGTAATTTCGGTATAATCTTGGTTAATTTCGGCTCCATCTTAGTTAATCTCAATAAAATGATTTCATCTTTGTTTCGGCTTTGTCGGATGTTTGTTACCGTTTTTTACTCGATTCATGTTATTTTGCTCTCATTTTTTATTTTGTGTTTTTACACAGAAACTGTGTCTGCAATACCAATTTCACCTTGAAATCTTCGTCATTGTGAGTGAGAGATTGTTGTTCATTTTTAGTTTAATTATTACTGTTTGAACATTACTGATCAAATTATGCCATTTCGAAACCCAGCTTGCAAATGATTAATTGATTTTTGATTAAAATTTGTTGAATAGACGGAGTTTGAAAAGAGTTGAAGATAAAGATGTGCTAATATCGTACTTGTGTGCGATGATTTGACCAAGTTTTGGCTACGGTGATGACAGTAGTGCGCGGATCTAGTCTTGAGTTTGCCGTGCTAGTTTGAAGCGTTTCGATATACTCGTAGCTGTAATGTGTACGTAATATGTGTACGCGCGAATTTTCAACTTATGGTTTTTGTGTTACTGAGTTACTCCTATGCTTTTTCCATGTAAGGTACTTTACTGCTATGTTCATGCGCCTTGAAGAGCTTCGACCATATTATGTGTCGATTCGTGCGTGCTTTCTTGAATTTAGGGTTTTATTGCCTATTTTGTTCGTACTTTATAACTAGGTGTAAACTTTTGAACATGAACATTTAGGTGGTTTTTGTATTTAATGAGGTTACTTTAATAGCTGATATTTCGTTTTATACGTTAGAGTAGGCAGGTCCCTGAAACTTAAAGGTGAATTCACGCTTCATTAGCGTGTGTTTAAAAATCTGTGCAAGTTAATGGCACCTGCAGTTTATTTTGTGTTACGAGTTTCGTGAAGAAAATTCATCTTTATCGTAACCTTGGAACTTGTAGCCTTACTTCTGGAAAATTGGAAAAAAATAGCATCTACGGTATTTACTTGTGTAAACTTCCTTGATCTTGGTTCCGGACTTGCGTATCTCCGGATATGTTCCCAATGCATGTCGTGCGTATTTCGGTTTCAGTATTCCGAGAATTATATGAGAATCGTTCCTTACGCTTTCGTTGTATTAGCTGTGCTGAAATAAAATTTGAATCCATCTATAGTTTATGTATATTAAATGAATGACAAACTTGCTTTTTCGCGCAGAACTTGACATTTTCTTCGTTTGTAAATATATTTCCTCTGGGCATGCATGTAAAATTTTATTTAGGTTTTTATTTGCTAGGCTAGGTATATTTGTTTGCAACTTAATTTTAACAAACTGTCTTTTATGATTGTTTAATTTTTTTCTAAGAGTTTCGTAGTTATTAAAATACTCTTCCGTGCTCCAGTTTAACCTAGTTTTTCAGAAAAGAAAATTGTTTACTATTTTTTGTTTTTATTTCCATTGCCGCCATACATTCAATTTCTATGAAATAACATTTATTTTGAATTATAAACTTTGCCAATTCAGATGCAAACAATCGAAGAATGATTTGAAATATTTTTGTAATGCCAGCAAGTGCTACAGCCTCTTTACTTCAAAGAAAAACCATGAATTCCAGTTGTACTCCATTCATTGGACAAAAAACACGCGGGTCTCTCGGGTAATGTTGAGATGTGTCCGGAAGGACCTTGTCGAGGATGTTCAATTCATTTGCTTTTTTCATTGCTTGCTTCGAAAAAGCAAGTGAAGTTTGTGAAGCAGCGAAGCGGCAATGTTATTTCAGTGCATAGTTGTTATTTCCAAAAAATAGGTATATCGTGATTTAGTTTTATGTCTTATTAAATAATACGTAGATCTGACTTCTTTTTACATTTTATTTTTGTGCTGCTAACTATTCCATATGAGCCCATCCTTATTTCAAATATGCGTATTGTTCTAGGAAGCATTGTTTTTTGAGTAAGTGGTGTGACGTTCAAGTACATTTTCGTGCGGATTTTCGAGATAATATTAAGAACTTGAATTGCGTTTTCATATTTATCCACCATTCGATATTGAGTACCTACTTCAATTAGATAAGGCTGAAGAACACAGAATTGGGGTTATCTCTGTCTTCCCATTCTTTCGTACTGCTACCGCGTGTAATTTTTGTATGATGTGCATTTGTTTCAAGACAGCCATGCATGCTTCGGTCAAACTGTTTCTGGCCATCATGTGTCTAAAATTCGAGCTTGGTTTAAAGCAATGAGCTTTCTGTAATGCTGACTTTTACGTGTTTTGTTTTTGCTGATCGCCTGCTTTCTTCAGTGTAGCTTGGTAGAATTAGCGCTTCGGTGGCGCTCCTGTCGTATCACAGTAGAATCGGCTACCATTATTGCTAGGTGACATTAGGTTTAAAGGTATCAGGCTCTACACTTTCTTATCTTTTGGTACCCTTCTCGGGGGCATGGCTTGTTGTGTCAGCTTTGATGCGGAAATTTAGAAATGCGTTTGGGCCACTTACTGGATGACGGTGAGTCCTCAATTGTAGCTGCAGTGATGATCGTTTTCATTTAGGAGGCATGGGGATAGAACTGTAATTTAATAATGATAATCTCAACCTCCAATTTTTTAGAAAGTGGCAAATTCACATGTACTATCTATCTCATGTGTTAAATGACAGAACTACGAGAACGTTTATCCTGTGATTGACATCGGCGCATTTTTGTGATTCGTAATACTTTTAGGCATGCTTTTGCCGACTGATTTTTCCGATGTCAAAGTTGTCTTCAATTTACACGTAAATTTTCACCCCCGTTTATGGTAGCTCTCCTTACCAGCACTTGCCGTTCTGTCTGAACTTGCTGGTTAGAAGTGTAGTGCGAGGACTTACCTGGTTCGAGATTTGATGTTTTAAATTAAACCTAAAATTTGATCAGCGATTTCTTCGCTATCGTTGAGAAATCAAATTTCAAAGCCTTAAAGAAGTGTTTCACATAGAATTTTTCAAGAATTTAATTCGTGTGAACTTGCAGTTATGATGCCGTGATCTCTTTTTGGAAGAACGTTTTTCAACTAAGTCTGAGCGAAAGTTAAATTCGTTTCTAAATTCAATGGTATCCTAATCAGCTCATTACAAATTCATTTTGTCATTCAGCTGGGTGCTTTGGTGTTACACTGGATGTTTAATGCTTCTTTAGAGCAATCGACAGTTAAGCGATCCTCTATGGGCTACTGAGAGTATCCTTCCTCGTCATCATAAGATTTAGCAACGTTTCTTGAAGCATTCCTAGCTACTAATCGATGACGACGCATTAACTTCTAATGCGGGTTCAGTTGTTGAAGTTCCTTTCTCGTTTTCTATGATGTAGATGTTCTATTTAGTGTGAAATCCCTCGTTTTTTCATAATTTATTCTTTTAATTGAACTCCATTTTAGAGTACTGAAACTTCTTCTGTGACGAATTTTTCATAAATTCGCGTGGGCCAGAGTTCACCCACACTAATTTATCCGATTCTTCGAGCATAATAGTACCAAACTAGTTTATGACAGTATCATTTTAAGTCTGCCTAGAAAGTTAACGTAAATATTAAACGAGATCAGCGTAGTCCAGCACATGAAATTATTTTACTACGAAATGTTTAGGCTTCTCGTGTAAGTCGCGAATAAAAGTTAATATTCAGCGTTGCGTTTTCCTCATTTTATCCGAAAGATTTTGAACATTTTTTTCGTAGGAATGGAGTAATTCGAAGAGTGATTTAGGAATTTCTTTATTGCTGACATCCAGTTGGCGAGTTTTGAGTTAACATTCTTCCTCCCGAGACGATTTTTTCCTGTATTCACTGACTTTCAGAACGCTGACGCCCTTCAGTGGCAAGTTCCCAACGGTTAATGGTATTTGAATT
>JACJUY010000095.1:274864-332415 GCA_014220935.1 Platorchestia sp. MABIK
TAAACGCATTAACAGCATTTCTTACAAGTATAATACAAGACCACTAACGAATTCCAGCACTAAAGACCAACAAGAAGCCAAAAGATACAGCTCAAGGCACATGTAACTCTAAACCGTTGGCTTCATATCAGCCAATAAAGGTTTTTATCATTCATATTTAGCAGTTTGACTTCAGGCAATCAAAATGTTATACCTTATTAATCATTATCTTCATAGTTCATTTTTACTGAAACTGCAAAGTCTAATCAAAGTTATTACTATCATAAAATTTTTCAAATAGAAACAATTCAGAAAACTATTAGTAGTTATTTCTAACAGACCCCAAAAACCGTAGCAAAGATTGAAATAATATGAATCATTGCATTCAAGTTCATTTCCTTACAATAGTGGAAGCCATTTAGCGAAGACATAGTTAGAGAAGCCGAAAAAGCTTGGAAGAACATGTAAATGAACACTTATATCACCACAACAGTTAAGCATTAATGGCGGAGTTAATATACACATTTCAATGTTTACGTCAATTATGACTGCACTTTTCGCAGTACGTCTCGGCTAACAGCAAATTGAGAATATTCTCTCCATTACTTCCAAGCGTGCACAAATATTTTTAAAGAATCAACTAACTCTGCCCACTTTCCAGAGAGGTTCTTCGGCTGATTGAGTAAACCTATAATTTAATAACCAAAACTTCAGTTATTTAATCATAAGTATATACCAGTATTTACGAATATACCAATAGTTTCGGGTACTTTCGTGTTCATCACCTTGTACTAATTTTGTTTTATTCTTAGATTTCGTACTAAGCTACGGCGTTACAAAAAACAATTAGCTTATGGTAACGTCGTGCGGACAGTAAACTTGAGTAGTTATGACACTTCCCAAATTTTGGAGCTACACGCAATAATGAGCAACGCTGTAACAAATTCGTTCTATGCCCCTCTACGTATAAAAATGAATTTCTCAGAACTATTTCTTTCAAAACCGGCCTTACCTTGAGCGGTTAAGGTTAACATTATGGGAAACTAATGAATAAGATGAACCAACGTGGAAGAGGACAGTCTCGTTCGGATCAAGCTAGAAGATTCAGTGTTGTGTTAGCAGTTGCCGCAAAAAGAGTCGTGTAGATGTCTTGCACACGTCCAGTATTCAGGGACGTAAAAGCTGATGGAATTTAAATCATACGACGGTGAACGATGACTTGTCGAACGGTAAATCTCCACTTTCTTTAACTGAAAAATAAAGAAAGAAAATCGCTGAACTCAAAGCCAATGCAAATATAAATTCACGAGTCACCTCACAAAACATGAGATTGCAAGCAGATTATGAAAATATATTGCACCGTCCAATTGTAAAAAGTATTTTTCCAATCAAATAAAGTAATACAAAGATGAAGCGAATGCGAGGCACGGCATTTATACATCTTTTGACACTATTGAAACTCCTTCAAGTCTGATAAAAAATTGCGTGAGCAAATGCGAACAACGCAGTGAAATAAAATTATGACCTCTTTAAGATTTTTAACAAGGTTTCTCTTCAATAAATTTCCTCAGTTAACGAAGGGTAAGATTAAGTAGAGTGTTACGCACTCGTATTTATATACGCACATAGATGGATGTACATACATGCGGGGTATATACTGTATATCAACATACAAAGTCAATCACGAGGAACGGGAGAAAACGTTTAGTATTTTGCTAAAAACATAGAGAATATTAAATGCATGGTTGTATATATTGGTAATAAAAGCCTCTAATACAATAAAAAAAAACTTCAAACACAAACTCTGCGACTAGTTTTAGGAGTACGTTAGAAGAATGACACGTACCCTTACAGCTAGAGATACCAAGCACAAAAATGTCGAGGTCCGAACAGGGGCCTTTATTTAAGCAGCCCACCACACTATGCTGTTCGGTAACATGATTTGTCCTGTGTTATGTTACTTGACGCTTTCAATTTACATTAGTCAAATGTTCTCATTGGTCTTTAGACGTAAAATATTCCGAATCTTTGCATATTGTTTTCATGATGATTTCAAAATTAGTGAATTTATTTCTTCAAAAACTTTGTTAACACATCTATACTCTTTAATGAGTGAAACCGTTAAAATGCTCGTGCTTCAATATGTTCAAGTATATTTCCCCCGTTTTCTTAACTTTGGTTACTATTTGTGATTTGACGACAGGCACAACATCGAAAAGTTCGATTTCTATACTATGACTTTATTCAACTTCTTTTGCTCTGTTGTTTATACAACATATGCATTTCTGAAATTGTGCATGTAACCAGGTACACACGCGAGGCGTGGATTTACCTGCAAATGTACGAGTATAAATACCCGCCAATATATATTTACATGCCTTTTTAATAACAGAAGCAACCATTTAGTATAAAAATTCAAACTACATAAAAACATTCTACCTCGTCCAGTTATATTTTAGTGAACTATTTTTATGGTACCTATAAAAAAAATGATTAGAAAACTTTTCACCAGGACGATGAAAGAAAACACAATAAAAGCGCAATAGGTGAGTATAAAAAAAGGGAAAACTAAGTTAACGGTATCAAATAAGACGATGTACTCGCAAGTTCATAATATTTAAATCAAGTGGTATGAAATGTTAGTGTATTTGTTGACGCCACTCACAACATACGTGTTAGCTACGCGAGTGTTCATGAGGCACAAAGCGAAATGAGAGAAGAATAAAGAAGATACATGTTATGGCATACATTTTCTCCACTTCTTATGTCCTCATCTCATACTGGAAACAGAACTATTGGTAGAATCGATAAAAAAAACACTGCCCTCCTCTTGAAGAGAACTTTCTGGTATCTCCCAAGGCTAAAACTGCTGACAGTCGGACCTCAATTCTATCTTTGATTGATGTACGGACTCTTGAGGTGAGAACGAATACATTAGTCAACCACCGCTCGGGAAGTAGCTTTCTGAGCTCCTGATCAGTACTTCAAGGCGTGAAAACGAAAACTTGACTCGCTCTCCGCAAAATCAGCTCATGGCCAACCCGATCAGCGCCAAGTTCAAAAGGAATTATTTGAACCATTCGAGGTTAACAATTTCCCAACATATTGAGATATTACAATCAGTTGTCTGTTATCGGAAATATCATCAACAATAAGCGGAAAGATTGACTTTGTTCATTTGTAAATTACTGGGAAGTGTGATAGTGTGCCATATTGTGGAACGACAAAAAAATCTCATTAATTCACTGTTCGAGCAAATTGAAAGCGTGTAGTACTGCACGATGCCCGCGTGATGCCTCATCAAAGTCGTCCAGCCACAAGCTCGCCAGCAAGACAATTACAAATTACATGCATATAACCAAAGGCTAATTAAATATTCGGTAACAGTAGAATGTCCATGCACGGTCAAGAAATCAGCTTCCAGAAGGACGAACTTTTAAAAGTTTCGGAATTAAATACTCTTAATGAAATGTGAACAAACAAACACATTAAAATACCATTGTTTTTAGTAAAAAAGTCTACATTCATCATTTTTTCGAATATTTCCGAATACTTCACACTTTGACCGCAATTGGTCAAACTGAAGTTCAATATTCAACTCAAATTTAAAGTCAATTATAATAAGCAATTTTGAAAATAAAAACCTTTAACTGGATCGTCCACTCATTAGTGTTGATGACGTCTCTATGAAAATTTAACTTGTGACTACGGTTCGGTCAGCAGCATTATGAAAATCCCTTTCGTGGCCACCGGTGGTGCACGTTGAGGTCCAAGTTTTACTCTTCAAAACTGCATTTATAAGAGAAATACGTTAGTTTTATGAATGCTTTACTAATGGTAACCCCAAAGAAATCGTAAAAATTAATAAGCAACGTATTCCAACAAATCAGCAGAAAAATTAATAAAACTCAATGCTGCATGACGTTAAATTTAACGTTACAGGTAATAAAACCAAACACGGTTGTAGCTTTGGCGACCATCAGCTAGTTACACCCAAAGAAGCAACTAATTCGCGAAGCTACGTATCCAAAACCAAAATGTAGATGGGTAAATTTTTGCACCTGATGAACCTGTTTGTTATCGTGTGTGACTTGAATATCTGCATTACCCATTACATGAGCTCCCCTCTCTAGTTGTGGCATTTTCATTGTAACTACAACCAGACCAAACATGCCTCAAAACGGTATTATCTATTAACATTGTAGGTTATTTCTTGAGTGCTTTCACACAGTCACCCAGAAATTTATTTTCCTCCGTTTTTTTTTCGTGGCACACCATCCTGACAAATATTTTCTCATGTGTACTTATGATTTTGGAGGCTAAGTGCAGAGGCAACCATCGAAAAAGTGAAAAAGTTTGACTGGCGAAAAATTTTGACTAGATAAGGTCTTTTCAGTATGACTTGGACATCGGAGAAAATAACCTCGGCTTATTGACAAGCAATAGAGACAAAAGAGAAGCGCTACCAACAAATGGTAATAGACTATCTCAGAGACGAATGTTGAAATACGACACGAAAATGTTTAATAAAAACAAAATTGAGTGCGATTCTTCTACCTAATTTTTTCATGCGAATATTAAGTACACGAGTTTGAGTGAATTATCTAACTACATTTTTTACTGAAGAAGTAACTTAAAATCAAAGAAACCAAAATTACCTTTTTGAGACAAAATACAGTGAAAAACTGAATCGAGTTCTTTAGTCAAACGTTTAATCATCCAGTTTCCATTGAAAATTTAGCAGACAAGAGTTAGCTCTTTTATTAGTCTAACACATACAGTATTTAACCAGTATACAAAGCATAAACTTAGTACAACGTCAACACCGAACCACTTTGGGATACACAGAAAGAGCGAGTAACTCATTACCTTTGGCCACCGCCAGCACTAGATGAGCCCAAGAGGAGGCACAAGAAAAGTCCGGAAAGGAGCCACATGGATGGCGAGAGAGCAAGGGAAGAAGATGAACGAAAAGAGACGATAGGGTCGGATGAAAGAGCAGAGGCAATAACGACCGGAGATGAGGGTAGGGAGTAAGAAACCGGTATTTGGTTAGGAGAGAAATACGACTTTGAGAGTGGTAGAAAAGGCCATGGAATATTTTCCTGAGTGCGAGTCGTTCGTCGGAACCTGGGAACATAAATGACAGGAGGAAAAAGATGGCAATGGCCTACCTCTAGCAGAAAAAATGTCACACCAATTGAGTTAAAACTCTGTTCTCAAAAATACAGAGATAATTGTGGGTGATAGGAACTGCATTTTTCTACTCAATTTGAAGGTACGCATAAATAATAACACATCACAAGGTTTAATTTAAGTGAGGTAATTACATTACGAATTACAAGGTTTAATTTAATTACAAAGTTTAAATTTATTTTAAACAATCTTTTCCGAGCGTATAGTAGAAAAACTAAGAGCATGTGTGTTTCCTACAAATTGGCTTAAAGCTCGGGATAAATTTCAAAAGTAGATCGCCCCAAGCTTCATGTGTAAGTCGCATGAAACAGCAGGAAACGCACTACATTATTTTAAAACGCAAATGAATCAAGCCAATTGAAACAAAATGAATTAGCGGAAACACGAAAGTTATAAGCGGATAACCTAACTTTTCGAAACTTCTGGGTTAATCTGTGATACAAATTGATAGCGCAACAATACAAAATTTTAGGAGAAATAGAGAACAGAAATGATGAGCTCAGCTACCAGTGATATTTAAAGCTCGTAAGCCTACTGCGATAGCCTACAGACAACGTTTTTCTGTCCTCTGTGGAAGGTCTCGGGTTCAAATCTCAAAGCTAGCTACGTGCTGGACGGTTTCAAAAGGACGCTGCGTTCTTCTACTGAAAAAATAAGTCAACCTGAAAATTCTAATGAATCCAGAACAAAAATTGTGTGTGCATCGGCTTGACCAGAGGCACTTGTTATTGTGTAATATCATAAATTTTAAAGCGCTTGGAAAACCACCAGTGTTGAAGATGTCATGTATCAACGACCGAATGAACAGAACACGAATTACCTTGAGGAACGACCAAATAAAAATGTAAATACGTTACGTGAATTTTCAACTTTTTACAACCAAAAAGAAAATAGATTATCGTGAACAAGAAACAAGTATATTCAATCTACGAAAAGCAGGTATACAGAAGTGGCCACATTTAATGTAAGCCATAACAGCCCTTTATGATAGGCAAGTACAACCAAGCTTGCTCTGAAGAATAATTTCGAAATTTAAAGTATGCGAATAATACTTCTGTGATTCCAGTTTTAATATGGATCACAAATTATCACTTCCATACAGTAAAGAAGAAGGTATGTATGCCGTAATCCGAAATTGATAACGATTGTCTTCTTGACCTGAGCAAGTCCTGAAACAAAGAGTAATATCAATGTGCTCTAGCTTATATGAACAGGGAGCTTCAACATGCAACTGTTTCATTCTCGTCATACCTTAATTCATTCCTTTATTTTCATTGAATTTTTCACTTGTTCCGAACAGAAGTTAATAAAAAAAACCCTACTTGAAAACACTAGTTATTTTTCATAGGCTTGGAAATGGAATTTAAGTGGGTTTGAAATGATAGGAAGAGCCTGCGCAGGGAATAGAACATAATATTAGAATACGAATTCCTTACCTAGAACAAGCGACAACATCCACTCCAGAGAGTGCACTTTCAGAGATGGTGTCAACACGCGTCTTGCCCAGCACGACACCGTGTAAGCAGCCGTCGAAACCCACATTGTACAAGCCCGCTGTCATCAGATCTACGTCTGGAACTCCCCCTGCAAGAAAATTTATAAATCAGACGACGCAGAACTTCATGTAAACTGATACGAAAAGCTATTCATAAAATTTAAACGCGACGTTATTGACATAAATTATTTCAAGCCTCACGCCTAGCAATCTACCCGTCATTAATTTTCATGTGAGAATTATTATTATTATCTCAATTGAAAACTCCCAAGCCACAATAAAGACGATGAGGATCTGTGAGAAATGTTCAAGAACTTTTTACATAGTAGAAACTAATTGAAAGTTTTGAAAAAATGCAAAACGAAAGTTTAATGCACAAAATTTGAAAATGAGGAATTAAATCGAAGCTGCTGGATGTACTGTATTTCACACTTCTGGTATCAGAATTTCACTAAGAAATGTTTTTGCAATTGACTACTTTTCCTGCAGAAAGTTTTACATCAAGCGTCATGAAAATGTTATGCCATGTACCACTAGGTAACGTGGCAACCAAATAACATGTAACCCATGAGCCTTTTGAAACAATGAAGCATTTAAAACAGTACACGTTTTTTGAGTGCACTTGTTTTTTCCAAAGGGAGCAAATCCTACAGCGCCTTGCATTTTTCATATTTATTTTATACGCTATTTCTACTGTTGTCTTTTTTTCGAATCTGATTTCATTGCTTGGAGCGCCATGCAGGCTTTTATAAAAACAAAAACAAAATCCTATTAGCCACAATGACAACTTTCAATTTGACTGTGTAGCTTCCTAATTTCAAATCACATGAAAAAAATGAAAAAAAGTGCACTTGAAGACAATGAAATGAGGAAAAAAAGGAGATATAATTCGAAGAGCACCATTTCAACACGAATCTTAAAATGTTTATTCAGATCTGAAGTAATTGAGTCGCATCATATTTTCAGTGCACGCGCATTACTTTTAACGGCTTTGGACTTTGTCATTGTTCATCGTAATTAAATTTCAGTACTACAATTTCCGCTCGGTGCGTAAATGAGACACAAAACGCGGAGTAGTAAAAATACTTGTATACGGAAATAAACACTGAAGCACGAGTACTCTAATAACCACGAAATATACGCCTTCAGACCTACACCAAGAATGTATGAAATGTCACGCACTAAATTCACTCCTAAATAAGCAAACAGTTTAAAAAAAGAATAACATTACGAACAAAAAACAAGTTTTCCAAAATTCTCATTTTGAAGATCTTGTTATATTGAACAAGCTCAACTCTGTTCTATTACCAGGCTCCGGGGATAAATCGTGATGCCCTTTACGTCAATCGACTTCTTAGTTGACACGCAGTATTATCCCTCTACTAAACTAGATCGAAAGGATCGAGAGAAACAATAAACTATTGAATACTAAAGGTTTTCAAATGCAAAATAAGAGGTATGACTTGGAATTTAGGAGAAATGGCTAGTTTGAATGCACATGAGCAATCAGAAAATAATTACATTCTCCCAAAAAATAGTCCCGCTGAGCTTGTGGGAGGTTGGCGAAAAATGCGAACAAACTGCACAATCAGTGGCATGGTTACAGAGACTTCTCCATGACAGTTGAATTGGTGAAAATAAACTCAACCCCTTGGGGTTCGAAAATAAACAGAGAAACAAAAGCGTCAAGTAGGCGAACGGGCATACTAGGAAGGCATTAAACTTGATCAGTTCAAACACTATACGGTGACCAGAGGCTAAACATTTGCGAAACTAAAATGTCACGTCATAATAAATCCAATAACAAAAACATGAGTGGATCACATGCAGGCATTCAAGCCATCTCGAAAGGCAAGTCATAATTTACCAACAACATTCTTCGAATGAACTTGAGTGATACCGCTCAAATGTGCTGCAGCATGACCAGCCTGTTTGTGTCTTGGATATTGAATGTATTGGAAGTCTCGTCCCAAAGATGTCTCAGTCATGCACCGGGTGCAATTAGCTACTTCAAAAAAATCTCGTCATAATGTATGATTGCAATGACATTTTATGTGTAACATTGATCATGTAATACATTGGGGTCTTATTTGACATATTTATAATAGGGTACAGACGAAGAAGCAGACTGCGTTTAATAATCCGAAGGTAACATTGAAATACAAATTTAAATATTTCTTTAAATATCAAGCAATTGAGTTTCTCATTTCTAGTCAAAACGCGTCACTTTTAATGCCTTAAATTTAGGCATTTTTTACAATTAATTGAATTTCAGCGCAACAATTTCTCCTCTGTGCATAAATGAGACACGATACATAGGATGAAAATTTATAACGGCGCCTTTTTTACATTTTTCCAAATGACAAAATGAGGAAGCTACGCAGCCAAACTGAATGTTACAGGGGCTTTGTTTTTTAAAACGGGAGACGACACCACAAACAACGAAATTAGTCTAAAGCTAGTTTAGGCTTCAGAGGAACAAAGGGAGAAATCGAAGAAAGTAATAAATTTTAAAACAATGTGATGCGATAAGATTCGTTCCCTCAGAAAAAGTGAAGAGTTTTAAGTCGAATTACAAGCCGTCTAAATTGAAATTCGAGCGCACAACACTGAGAACACACTGGTACATTTGATAAGAATTAAAGTTTTCTGACTCGTGCTGAGGTGTAGGAATTTAGATGGATTCCCGTCCCCCATAGATAGGACGATGCTGAGTTGAGGTTATACACACCGATGAAGACGCCTCCTCTGGCGTTGACGGGAGCATTAGAGGGCAGAGATGCAGTTTCGACAGGCAGGCTGTCCACCTGGAGTGTGGCCAGCTGGTCGCCAAGCGTCGCCCTCAAGCTGTGCCGCACGGCGTCGTCAACGCGAACGTGGGATTTCACCGAGCCAGCGCCGTCCCGCGTCCTGTACTTCAGCTCCGCAAATCCGTTCTCAACTGAGCAGATAATAACACTTGATACAGTAACTAAGTTACAAAGGAGTATACGACAGTTCTGTTCGTCACTAATGTAATTTGTACTTTGCCATAAGATTAGCATTTAGACGAAAGTGCTATCAAGCCATTAATATTTCAAAAAAACGGTTTCAACGTACAAAATAAAGAACATAAATCATATGTAAGGGCAAATTAACATAAATAAATATTATTATTTAACCATCATTACGCAAAAACGGTTCCTTTGAAGGAAGTACATGCGATTGAATTTCCAACTCACGAGCTATACTGAAGAAGTCTAGTCCCTTGCCGGAAATACTAGGCCCCTGGCCGTGCCACAGCAGCAGCCCGTCCGGCTTGGTCGTGGTGAACTCAACGGTGACACTACGCTCGTTGCGGTCACTCATGATCAGGTCGCGCCCGAACTCCACCCAAGACTGGCCTGAGAATGAGGCTGACTCTTCCACGGGCGTTTCTGATCGAAACATAATTCGTTAGTGAAAGAAAATTCTCGTAGACTGTCTCCTTTCAAAATGATGTCCAATAATGAACCGTTAGCTAGTAATTTTGAATGAGAAGCATACATTCTTCCCTATGAGCAAGGTGAGCTTGAAAACATAAGCGGATTGGTTTTAAAAGTAATAGTTGCGTCTGTGAAAGCATGATTTGATATCGGGTTGACGAGAATAGTTTTTCAAAAGTTGAACAGGCCCGTTGGGCCATTAAAAATTGTCTACGTCCACACGGGACAATTAAACCAGGTGTCTTAACTGAAATATTCAGTAAAGCGCAGGAACGAAATTTACATAAAGAATCTCCCAAAAAATATTGTCACAGCTGTCCTGGCCCATACGATTTCGGCTTTAGTTTCACTAAGATGTTCTAAGGAGAATAAAGAGGAAAGCACCATTCATTACGGAGTTAACCTTTTAACGCCCAAGTGTACTCTACGGTGCTCTTTCGAAAATAGCCTCAGTTTCTTGTATATCTCGTTAAATTAGTTCCCTAATGTGTTCTTTGGAGTTCACTGCCGAGTGGCAGTTCCTTCCTCATCCTGATATCAGTGATTACCTGATGCCGGCGCCAGCTTAGTGACGGTGGTTGTGATAACTGTAATATGAGTACAAAAATGCAGACTGTAAAGGGTTAAGGGAACGAGGAATCTCTGCACTGTGTTCATTTTATGAAAAATATTTGTTATCGACCCCTCAGCAAATTTTTGCAGAAATATTAGTCATTTTAATGAAATTTGCTTTATTATTTTACCCTTTTCAGAAGCCCTTTTACCCTTTTTACCCTTTTCAGATAATCAGTTCTCTGAACAACCTGACTAAACGTGTTACAGGAGTTACGTATGACAAGTTACGTGCGAAATAATAGCAGATGTAAAAAGAAACTCTTAGATAAATACCATATAGAGCTACGAGATACATAAAAACTTCACTGGAAAGCAGGATGAAAATATTTTTAGCTGGGAGCTCTTCATAAATTCCTTGATGCTCATCATCATTGATTACTCTAGAGATATTCGTGTGTTCAAATTAAGCAGCAGAAAGCGCATGACGAGTAAAGTTCAAAACGGTTTCAGTTTTTCGGGAGCTTACCTTGCTCGCAATGTCGTCCTGTGAAGCCAAGAGGGCACACGCAGCGGTAGGACTCATGGATATCATCATGGCACACGCCACCGTTGGTGCAGGGATCCTGTTGACTGCATGCCCCGTACGGGTCCGCCGCTCCCTCGCATTGACCAATATTGGAAGAATCTACCAGACGGCTGGCCATGTCCGCGATCTTCATCTCGCGTTCATTTACGTTGATCTGTAAAGTTAATGGAAATAATAGGCCTTCAATAATTGCAAAGAACTGAGAAATACTGGAAATATCGATTTATCCCGGACTTGCGACATGGTGATATGCTCATAACCTTAAGAGTTAAATCTGTTCGTGACTTAGAGAATACGAATACTCAGGAGTACAAATTTCTCTAAATTGTATCACGTGCCCAGCGCTGAAGGATTTTTCCTTGCATTTCAAGCTCCCGAAAAATGCATTCATACCATCTAGTTCAGATTTTGAATGGTCTATAAAGTAAAAATTCAATTTTAAGTTTTTCAGAAAGATACGGGAATCAAAGGTGGGACGTTCACTTAATTATTTCTTTCATTGAACAGGTGGAGCTACACAAATTACACAAGTGTGAAAAAGAAATGAATAGATAACCCAATCTAATTCCGATCTTCAATGAAAGAAGTTAACTTAGTGCAAGGGCCTGCTACAAAAAGAACTTTTCTTCAAAAATTCAAGAGCAAACCGTACCATAAGAGGACCACATTTTTGAAATTTCCTTCCTTTTATGAAAATAGTTAATAATGCATTATCTACGCAAAACCATCAAATTTCTTCGAATATGAGGTGATTTCAAATACGGTAGGGGAAATTATGCAGACGTCAATCCTTGGAATACGTGATGCAATTGGGATGCAATTGGGATGCAATAGAGTGATCACAAATAATACAAAACTCATTCTCGTGGAACATCTGTTGATACGAACTAAAATTTATGAACAAGTCCTCAAACGAATAGTTTGCTGATGGGTTGAGCAAACACTCCAACATTCCTTTCACTGAACCACACTTGATAGATGTTATAAAAGCAAAATATACTGGAGTTTTTCAGGGTTTCCTTAACTAGGCTAGGGCATAATTCATGACAATTCAAGTATGTTACAGGGTCACTGTAACACTAACTTCGTTCAAGCATTGTGAAATGCTAAGCCATAGAAAAAACTATTCAACACAGCACCTGTAGTATGAAAAAGAAATGAAGAAATACTAGAAATCTGTACGATAAGTTGAAAACTGACCTGTGATATACAGCCAGTGAAGCCATCAGTAACCTCGACTTCAGAGGCCACCTCGACCTTGCTGGTATCGACGCCTCCCACGTACAGCGGGATGCGCAAGTTCAGGCCTTTATGAGCTCCTGGAGACTCTCCGTGGATCATTTCACCGTCGTCGACGCGTAGCGATCCCATACGGTCAGTTCGATTGGCGTGGATCTGGCGATGGTTAAACATCTTACTCAGTCAACTCAAGCTCGTCGGATGAAGTGACCTAAATTTTTCGAAACAGAAAGGCATGCAAATTTCAAAACGTATACACGTGAAATGAAATGAGTAAAAGGTGTATTGTACATCGGAAGTGATTCAACTTGCGGTAAAGCTTGAATGATTTTTGAGAGGGACGACACTAACTTAGCATTGAAGGCATACGAAACGTTCTAAGAAATTAAACGAAGCAGTGAAACGTTAAACAACTTCCAAAAGCCGAGGTAAATAACATTTTTCAATACTGAAACTTAGCGTAGATGCTTGACCAATATCACTCGAGATCCTTTCCCTAAAAACTATAATCTTTGTAAAGAAATTTGCTAATTATAAATCTGTCTATGAGAAGCACAGAAAAATCTTGTCCGGTTTGCATCGCAATTTGGAGACTATCATCAAGCTATTCAACCAATGGCTGGCGAAAAGTTTTCAGATACAAAAACTGGTAACTCTCCAATGATTACAGAGGAAATTTCCTCAGAAAGGAAAATGGACTTGGCAATTAACCTTGACCCATGCCCCTGGGGCAAGTTCGTGGTCGCTGACGAGGGTGGCGGTGCCAGTGCCCGTATTGAAGCGGAATTCAAGTTTCTTGTTACGTAGAGCCAAGGAAGTGAAATCGCCGTCGCCTTGTTCATTCTGGGCGCAGTACATTAGCAGACCATCCTTCATTTCCTGCAAGAGATTAAATTGATATGCTGAGGTTGCAGAACTGAGGGGAGATGATCTATTTATGACTAAACTTCGTATTTTCACGCTAATAAAGCATAGTATTCGCAATGACAATCAGACACATGAACATAGAGATAGGTCCATGTTGAATTTAATATTTTTTGACAATCACCACCAAGCTGGAGAACCTGAATGACACTAACAAAATATTTCTGTAACTGTATAACTGCTCTCTTGGCTGAAATACTAACAGATAAGCGATTTTTTATTGCAGTTTCAGCATGAGCGTATCGACCAGAAATTTTCGGTCAAAATTGTTCTCCGTATAGCAATTCTTACTCAGCATTTCAAATCATTAGGTACATTTTTGTAAGCGTGTCAAGAGAGTACAAAAGCACTCGGCCCCAACATCAAATAACATGAAGTGATAAGCATTCAGGAATGAGAAACCTATTTTGGTTGCCAGCGTAAGAAATGAGCCTGAACATGTAAACGTCCAATTTTATGACGGAGCATGCGAAGAGCTAAAGGTAGAATGCCTCAAAACCAGTTTCGTATAAATAGAACAACATAGCAACAGAATCGATATCGCTAGGCAATTTTAAATACCCCAATGCTATTTTTGCGAACAACCTCCATAGCCCAATGGCAAGGGCATATTGCAGTTAACAGAACAAAACAGTAAATCCGAAAACGGATACAGTACTGTACGTGCTCTTCAGATCAAATCGTTTAAGACAAGCTATTTCAAAACGGAACAAAATCTCACAGACGGGTTGCCGTTTCAGATATTTCATCAGTGGAAATAAAAATCCGACAAAGGAAATTATGCCCGACCAATTACTATACGGAAGACTAAAAAATTAAACTTCTAAACATTCAGACCAAATTCAAAATAAATGAATACTCTGTAGATGTAACGTTGAATAATGTTAAAATTCACTAACTCACCTCCGTAGGTTTAACTTTGAGTCCAACTGAGAATCGCTTGATGGCGCTAGGAGTCTGGTAGGCGATGTAAGAACCATCAGCAAACGCAGGCTCCGTGATAACGATGTCATGCTCACAGTGTATTCCCGTCTTGCCAAACGGACAGAAGCAGTCGTATCCGCCGGGGCGGTTCACGCATCGCCCGGTTCCGCAAAGGCCTGTCAAATGAAAAAAATAATTACAACACGTCTAGCAAATCTGAATAAGTAGACAATAAAGTAAAAAAAAATCTTAATGATGTCTCCAAGCGTAGAAATAAAGTCACGCTCTGCTTAGAAAAAGCTTCAGAACGGGACCTGAAAACTTGTGATTACTCTATGGCATTGTGATAGCCAACGTAACTGTTCCATGAAGTCTTTGAGCTTGATCTAAAGTAACCTTACCAAACGGTATCCTCTTGCAGGCGTCTACTCTCGTAGCATAGGAGAAGCAAACTCAACTAACCTAAACCTATTGCCTATTCTATTCTCCCTGAGGAGAAAAATGAGTAAATTGCAGCCACTGAGGGATGGAAGCACAAAAACAGAAAAAGAAAAGACGGTGTGAGGAAAAACTCTGTGCACTTTCAATCTCAAATATAGTATTAAAAATGACCAGTTTTGGGCTGAACTCTATCACAAATCTCAGTTCACTTTCGTAGATAGACATTAATAATCAAAGAAATTTGAATTTAGTTCAGTTTTTTGTGTAAATGTTCAGCTTAAAAGTGGGAAAGAATGGAAATTTCTAAGAAAACCAATCAAAGAGAAAAACACAGCAACCCTAATGGCACTAAACCCTAATCTTCAATGAATTCTCTAATAGAACGCGCGTGACCCAATCTAAGAACATTTAGCCTTGCCATGACTTACATCATGTTATATTTAAGACTTAGACCGCAACGTGAGCCGCCGGTGGTCACGAGGGTTTTTTTATAATGCTGCTGACCAACCAGTAATCGCAAACTCAACTTAATGAAAGCTCAATCTAGTTAATGTTAACTTTTTTTCAAAAATGGATCCTGCAATTGGCTTTAAATTTGATTTGAATATTGAATTTCAGTTTAACACATCGCGGTCAACGTGTTTTGCAGTGAAAACAACTTTAAGGATCTTCCACTTAACCTTCAAGAAATTTCTCTTTATTTCACTTCATCTTTCTTTCTGCATTATTAAACAGATATTGGCTGTCATACTCTTTCTATGCAACTTTTCTTACCACATTTCTCATACTTCATAACCTAATTGAAGTACATTATGGCTAGCAGTAACATCTAACAAGGTTACTTCAGATTAAATTTTTTACACCCATTCAGTGAGTAAAAAAAAAAGTAGAAACAATTTTATCTAAATTTCGGTAAGCGGTGCATATGTGGTACACAGTTGGTAACTTACATCATTCCTAGGGAGTTTAATCTTAAATACAAACTAAGTAGCCACCTCCAATCACCCTGAAAAATATCCTTCGAGATCTTCCAAATTCCATGACCCATGCAAGGGCTCAACATTACATCCATTGAAGGGATTTTACTAGAAGATAACCAACACGAAGTTAGCCATAAGATGAGAAGAGAGCATTACCAGGATAGCAGGTGTCCCCGGTCTCGTCACACGAGGCGCCCGTGTAGCCAGCGGAGCAGAGGCACTTGTAGCCGGTCTCCGTGTAGGACTCTTGGCAAATGCCGCCATTGTTGCATGGGCTGTCCTCGCACGTGTTGCAGTTCTCGATGTTCACCTGCGCAATATATCGATTGAAAATACTCAATACTATATAATAGTGTAAAACAATACGGAACACAGTTATAATATGCTCTCAGTACATCGTTATAACATTATTCATGACAAATTGTCACTGCCTTCCCTCCACCCACGAACGCACTTCACTGCAATAAATGGTTGGTTCAAATCACTAATACCTGGTCTTACAATTCAACCGTATTTGGGCAAGGGTACAGCGAATTAAGTTTGCACTGCGGGACCGAGTGGCTCTGGTAAATTTGCCTATTGAGGCGGTCAGCTATCGATAAAAACGAAATCTATCAACACTCAGCAAGAAAATTGGACGGGTCCTTGACAGAAGCATTAAAAAAGAGGAGGAAAGTAGAGAAATAAACGGAAACCGAAAACTAGGAGCCCCTTTAACCTAAACTAATCCCCCAACCGTCTCGAGCAATAAATGTCATTGATTTGGCAGGGAATAACCAAGGTGATCACAGAGAAACGATAATTTTGTGAGGTACATTGGCGAAGATGGGTTTTATCATCATGCAGTCTCCGCAATTCTGAGAATTTTTACGCCATAGGCAAGGAGAGTAATGTCCTCTTGGCGTGCTAAAGAATAGTTCTTACAAGGGTTACAAGGGTTATGAAAATGATTTTGGCCGGTATTCCCACAGTTCTACAAGATAAGTAATAAATTTACTTTTCAGATTTATAAATAAACTTACCTAATTCCAATTCAACACTTTATTTAAAAACGTACGCAATTAAAGACACTTCAGCTATCAAAAAATATATTTTTTTTAAATTGGTATTATTTTTAACAAATCACAATTCCAGTTAAGATCTCTCTCTTCATTTTCAACACCTAACCCAACTAACAGCATCCCCACATGTTCTGCACAATTCTCATCGTATTTAACAACCCTAAACTATTCGTATATTCCCAACTACTCGCATAAAATGAGAGTCTCTAGGACCTCACATCAAATCTCCTTATTATTTATGTTACATTGAAATATCAATAAATCCTTAGCATACATAAAAATCATCCAGCCCTTCCTCTACAACCGTTTGATTAAATTTCAACTTCCTTCTTTGACCAAATTCCATAACGTATTAAATATTCTAAGCTGCTCATAACACATACCAAATCCACGTTTTTTACACAGAACTCTCACCTTATCTTGGGCGACCCGCATGAGTTCCAGTATGGAGTCCTTCACGACCAGCCTGGCAACGCAGCCAGCAAAGCCTCGACTGAAGTTGGCTTGTCCATTGAGTGTAAAGCCGTCCGGCACACCGCCCAAATACAGAGGCGTGAGCAGCTCCAGCCCTACGTGACGGCCCTCTGTCGTGCCCGTCACGGACGCAGATCCGTCCACACTCATACGGCCTGAGCGCAAAGTTTAAGGTTATCATTATATAAGAAAGTTTTAGCCTCCCTTAACCACGACCAAGATGTTCTAAGAGAGGAAGGAGGAAGGCATCATTTAGTATGGAGTTGAGGGAACGTGGAATCTATGCACAAGGTGCAAAGAAACAGTAAGCAAAGAAAGAAGTTCATGAAACAAGAAAAAGTTGAAGAAGAAAGTAGTAGGTGCTGAAAAACAGGACAGCAGTGAACCGAAAAAAGATGGTCCGTAAAAAAACCAAACCTATTTTATTTCAACAAAAAAGGAAGCCTACCTAACGTTTAGCTCGGGCCCTCACGTAGTCCCCCTGGGAGTGCTAATTCCCATAGATACAACAGTTGTATCCCCCTGAGGGGTGCCAAGTTTAAGAATAAGTAAATAAAGACTCTCTTGTGAACCGTCCTACATTACATTGGTCCTTATGCACAAACATTCCAAAAATTCCGACGTTGATAAATTAACGTGTTCGATGGGCAATTCAATTAAAAATTAAATAACTTGCTTCTGTACAAATTCACACAGGAAAAATAAATATTCCAATATCACAAAAAAATTAAAAACCCTACAGTAATAAGTTGAGTTATTTGACTACTCATCGAAATAGAGTCTGGAAAACATAGAAATGCAAAATCAAATACTCTGATAAATAGATTAGCGAGAAAAAAATCGGACGACAGGTTGAAAAATTCACCGTTCTTGCGGTTGCGGGAGAGCTTGACGGAGTGCCATTCCCCAATGGTGAGCGGCGAGTCGGAGGTGAGAGACAACATTCCTCCACCAACGTCGAACTGGTACACGGCGTAGCTGTCCTGCAGGCCGAAAGCCACGTAGTCGCCATTCATCTCATCGTGCCGACTGTTGTACAGGATCAGGCCTGGAACAGACAGAAAACAGTAAGGTGATTAGATTTTCTCGTTTTGTAGTTTCCTTAACATTTACCGATTAAATCGCACACAAGATCTGACAAGTTAATCGAAAAAACCTGAATGAATGGCAAATTTAAACAATTGTAATGGACTCCTGATAGACCTTAGCGAACAGCTAGCATAGATATATCGTTCTGATGATTAGATGCCCAAATCATGCTGACGGAATGATTAAACAGAAATTCAAAAACGGTAAAGTACATACCGTTTGGAGACTCAGGTTTGAAAGAGAGCTCGATGTCGTAGCGAAGGTAGCTGTCTTTGAGGGTGGGAAGACCCAGGTACGAGTTGCCCAGGAACCTAAGGAGGACATCATTTTATTTCATACGAGTTTCATGACCAACAATGCGATTAAAAGTCAATCTAACACCCATGAAATAGGGAGAGAACAATTAAAAACGAACATGGCCAACAATAGTACGGGGTATGAAGACTATCTGAGGACATTTTTAGCATGTTAAATAAACGACCATATATTAGCAAAGAATGTGTACAGCCTAATCAAATTTACATAGATATCCTTGATGATACTTCTTTATTAAATTATTCCACGAAACCACCTCTGGCTTCAATGATTGCTTTTAATTGGGTCCGGAACTGTTGAAAAGCTGAAATTAAGTGGTCTTCAATAATTTTGGACATTACCTGGGCAATGGTGGCCTTTAGTAAAGCTATGGTAGTAGGAGGAAGATGTTGATAAACTAATTCTTTGATAATCAATTTTGGGTTACCATGGCTATGTGAGAAGTTATTGAGCCGTGCTAAAAGACTTATGGTCATCCATTGGATATTTTATCAATTAATAAACGTTTTTAGAACACTAATGTATTCAGAAGCATTACTCTAAGACCCTGTGTGAAACTGAAAGGTGGCATGACATGACTTTCACTACTTACAACTCCTAAAACTATCACAGTAGCCAGGAATTTGGTGAGCATCAACCTGGTTACTTTGGAAGAATCTGCACATAGCCACCTGCCGTTTCTGTTTTTCTTCTCCTAGTCGAAGTTTTTTCGTCAGAGGGAAGCAAAAGCATGCTATTTAGTGCCGCTTTTTGATTTTGTAAGGTTACCGTTTTGAACGCATGAGACGGTTTTCGAGTGTGTAAGCAACGATAACTGTATGTCTTTTTATTTCTTGGGTAATCATCTTACTCTGAATTGGTTATCTGAAATTAAAAAAATTACATCATAAATTATTTGCGCGAGCCATAAACTAAAAACTACATGTCCTCAAATAGCTCTCGCACCCCGTACATGGCGCGTCTCAATTCAAACATGCTACTACGTCAAGGTAAATGTATGATCAATGGATGACCCTCCGCCATGTGCTCAAAGCTGAAATTTATTTTTGCAGAATTCTCTTGAATTAACTATATACTATAACAAAAAACTCCACTTTTTGTGAGAAAACATACGAAAAAAGGACCAGTATAATAAAAGGAATGTAGTTTACGATTTTGATGATGTCTTAAAATTATTGAGAGTAAAACATAAGATCAGCATGGGAGAGATTTACAGAGTATACCTGAAACTTAGGTTTAGTGCCAAGGTAATTTGGTGGAACTAAATTTCAGTTGTTTCAAATGAGAATTTTTTGTACTTCAGTGTTAAAGTGATAACGTATCCGAAAATAAATTCTTCTCTAGGAATATCTCCAGCGATTTTTTAATTCATATGGAGGATATAAACGTGATACATTAAAAAATTTATGTTTTTCGATAGCCGTTCAACGTTATTGGTAGAACAAACGTTACTATTCCTGAATTTCCAAGGCACAGGATATTCTGAGCCTCGTTCTGAGAGAAAATCCATTTCCTGATCTTCTAAGGCTCAAAAATGTACCTTTTACAAAATAAATGCGGTAAAATCAGAACCGAGTCTAATGTGTCATTAACAAACCAACTACTTGAAGTTTCATCGCCTTTCAGGAATAGAATGAGGAATCCAGTGATGACTAATATTTTTCTACATCAGAATAGAGCATAAGTAATTTTTCCAAGCATTTTCACAAACTTCACAGTCTAGAATGAGTCATTGATAAAATAGCCAATACATTCGTTTAAAGAATATAACGTCCCTACATGTTTCGGTAGCTAGCCAAGTCAGTGACTGGTGACTCATGTTCTGCCCACAAAGCCATTAAATGGCACACATTCTGTCCAGATTTTCTCGTCAGACATGAGAAATAACAGCGAAGGCATCACTTCACTCACTTGGGGATGACGCCGGTAACGATGAGCATGATGGGCAGGTCCACCGAGCGCACGTCGTTGCGAGCGGTGCAGAGGTAAGTGCCAGCGTCTTCTGCGTGCACTCCAGGGATTTCCAGCGTCGCCTAATTGCAATAGGAACATTGCTTAGAAACAAAGATAAATAATTTGAAAGCAACAGCGTCTGAAAACAACACTTTCTAAGAAAATTGCAAAGATCTTGAGAGGAATTAAAATGGGAATTACGCCAAAGAGGCAAAGTCATATCAAAGATACCAGAACAAGAAACCGGCAGTGAAATTTGCTAGCGAGTCGATTAAATTACGTAGAACGTTCCACGCACGTCAAATGAAATGAGCGATATCAACATTGTTGTTCAGTTAAGCCTTCAAATAATTAAATAATCCTAAGTACATGGCGAAGATTTTTAGTGGAGCTTTAAACCGGAGGAAAAGATCAGTTACGATCAGAAAAGATAAAAGATCAGTTATTAACTATTGTTACCAAAATAGCAGAAATAATTGATTATTTCTAACAATAATGACTCATTATCACAATGATGTTTTTGCATACTTTTGTTTAAAAAGTGAAGAAATTGAAATGCTTATCCCAAATATGTGGCACAGAAAGTACATGATTTGTTTGAAAAATTTTAAATACGTCAAGTCAATAAGATTTGCAGGAGGGCAAAAAATACTGCAGAAGTTGACAAAAAAAAGTCAGGAAACGGAGAGGTGTTACTAGTATCTTATTATTTCCACGAGCTAAATAGAGTTGTTGCACCCACCTCCCGGACGGTGGCCTGCACAGGCAGCTGCCCGTCCTGCTTCATCCATGTGAAGGACGCGGGAGGCTCCAGCTCAGCCTGACATTTCATCACTACGGTGGAGCCGAACTCAGCAGAGCGTGTCTCGACAGACCGAGCGTTGGGGGCGTAGTTCACAACGTCGCTCGACACAAGGTCTGAGAAGTGAATCATTCGCAACAAGCATTCAACTTATCACTCTTCAACTAAAAATGAAACGAAATGATATTTAATGAACTAGGTAGTAATTTAGAGTGCGCCGAGCGCTTGCACAGCTCTGCATCCTGCTTGATAACTTCAGGAGTTCAATGAGGAAGAAGTTCCGTGCGGACAGTAAAAAACTTTTGGTGGTTTATCATGATTTAATTACCAATGTACGGAATAAATTGAAGGACAATGAAATCAATAAATTATAGTTTGTGCGGCACCTACAGAATGTTTTATTATTTTGCAGTTTAAACATTTTTCCAGCGATTGAAATATTCAGTGACAAAAATAGCCGCAGTCTACCTGTGTCTAATAGCAAAAATTAAAAACCGTGGATCTGCGGATGATGACAATGTGGCAAAGGCACGTCAGGGGCAAAAGAAATTACAGTATATCAGCACATTGAGTGCAGTCACAGCTCGATCGTATGAATACTGAAGCCGTTTCCTTTGACGTACAATGACGCTTACATAAAATCTGGAAGCAAAACCTGTGGTCCTAAAACGATGCGTATGAAAGTTTATTGTGGCATGCAGTCTAAGACTACCTGATGTAAATGCACTAGGAAGTATGAAAACCATGCACAGGAATCGCTGATGAAATATTACGTTATTTTTATTTAAATTTGACTAGTACAGAGTGAAATTAACGCTTCCAATCGACAGAATATACGAAACCCATTTACCATATAAATTTAAATGAACTCAAATTTGTGCCACTAACTTTGGATGACAAGTGCGTAGTTCTCAGTGAAGGCTCCGTTAGCAGTCATGATGGTGCAGGTGTAAATGCCACCATCCGATGGTCTTAGATTTGTGATCTGAAAGACGAAAGTCACTTCACTCAAAAATGAATTAGAAAAAAAGTCAACCTAAGTACTTAATATGAACAAGCATAAACACTTCTCAGTAAAGAATGCAAGGTGATACTGTGGCCGCATTTTTCAGTAGTCGCATGGGTGAAAATTTTCCAGCAATCGAGATTCTATTCTGAAAAACTTGAGCAAAATCAGGATTATTATGAATAAAATTTTCCTTTTATCATGATTTCAAAAATTACCACATCGAAAACCAACTGAATGCGTTCTTGGTCCTCAGCAAACTTTAATTTCTTATCAAACTCGTCGGTCATTTTGTGTACTTTTCCTTGCCGCAGGAGCTCACCTGCAGACGGTCACCATACTGACGCGCATTGAGCGGCAGATCGCCGCCGCCAGACCGACCCCAAGCGACCACTCGAGCCGAGCCTTCATTCGCAGAACACGTGAGCTCCACAGTCTCGCCCACGCGCGGGTTTAGCGGATTAGCTTCCACGCGGATGTCCACACTGGTGCTACCTACGAGGAATGCACGCGTCAAAATTAGCAATTTTATTTACTGCCTCATTGTTTCGCTGTTTATATTGTGGTAAGATTTCAACTGGAGATTGAACAAATGCATATTTTTTAATAAGGGTGTAGCCAAGTGAGCCTGCATGTTAAAGATGAAAATATTCAACTAAAACACAAGTTGCTTGGGTTCGACATTCAGTACAGTACAAGCTTGAATTTTAAATGCCTAAAAACTGTTTCAGTTCTTTAACGCACTGAAAATTAAAATTATGAATTCGAGAATATCATTAAAAGTGACTGACATTATTATGCCGATAAATCAGGTTAGCGCAAAAGATTAGATTATTAGATTATTAGTTAGTTTAAGCCTCCCTATCCTCAACAAATGAGATCCAAAGAGAGGAAGGAAGAAGGCACCATTTAGTATGGAGTTAAGGGAACGTGGAATCTATGCAGAAAGGGCATAGAAACAGTAAGATGAGAAAGAAGTTCATGAAACAAGATCAAAGTTGAAGGAGAAAGTAGTAGATGTTGAAAAAACAGGACAGCAGTGAACCGAAACAAAGTTGGTTCGTAACAAAACAAAAACCTATGTTATTTTAAGAAAAGGAAAGCCTACCTAACCATTAGCTAGGGCCCTCACATTGTCCCCCTGGGAGCGCTAATTCCCATAGATGCAATAGCTGTATCCCCCTGAGGGGAGGTTAGCGCAAAAATTGATGTCCGAATTTTAGAACAGAAGATTTGAATTAGATTTGTCGATTATTTACACTGTTATAAGTGTAATGTATTCCTGTGACTTGACTAAACAATTGTCTTCCCGATTTTCTCAGTTACGTTCATAAATATCGGCATCCATGTTTGCCCCATCGAAAGATCACGTAAGAAATGTTTTACTACACGAGTTTCATAAAGGTGTTAATGCAAGTGCAGCAGCAAAATCTTTTCAGACCACTACTGGGATGGAAGGTGTAGTTAATGCAAGAAGCTGCAGGAGATGGTTTTCTCTATTGTGAAGTGGTGATTTCACTATAAAAGATGAGTCAAAGAAAGGTCGTCCAGGAACACTTGATTCCGATCAGTTGAATTTCTTGCGTCCGAGAATACTACAGTTACCATTAGGGAAATTGCAGGGCGGTTAGACGTAGTCCATACAACCTGCTTCTTATTTCCATCTGTTCCGAGGACTACAGAACCATTTAAGTGGACTTAGGTTAACAACAAGAGAAGAAATTGAAAAAGAGTTGAATTTATAATTTGATTCTAAGCCTACAGAATTTTACGAGCGAGACGTTTATAAGCTTGTGGAAAGGTGGAATGAGGTCGTTGATAGGAATGGCAAGTATTTTAATATCTTTATTATTTTTTGGCTCATTCATTTTTATCCAAGATCTTCAAATCGAACGTTATTTTTGCGCCAACCTGAAACGACAGCTCATTTTGTGTAAAGAGTTTCGGTAGCGCCTAAATATACGCTGTCACACTGGACACAATTCAAAATATTGCATAAAACAAAATGTATAAATACAAACAAATGAAGCACATTTACCTTAAAATTACCACTGTTTAATCTATTTAACAAAATCATTCCAGTCAACATTAGGTAGACTTGAAATCTACTTGAAAATTAAATATAACGTAGAATAAACTAAAACAAGAATAAGCTGGTGAGTGAAAGTATTGGAAAATATCAGGAAAAGCAGTCTTAAAACAGAAAAATGAGTCAAAAGGCAAAAATATTAAATCAAGATGTTAGGGAGAAACTTAATGAGCGCTCTCACCTGTTAGTACGTTAACCAAGGAGCATGCAAGAACGAAGTCAGCTAGAAGTAGAAAAAATTACAGGGAACAGACGACGCAAAGTGGATATTCTAACGTGCAACAGTGGTATTATTGTACGTTTAGCTCCATCTGTAATGCAGACCAGATTTTCGCCCCGATGTTCTGTTCGTATTCTCAATGTAGAGCGCCAGGAAAGAGCAAAACCATTAAGATGGAGTGTCGTTGAGAAAAGTAGGACGGTGCTGAGAATTGAACGCAGAGGACATCGAGCAAAGTATTCTCTTCGAAAATTTAATCATTTGCATTCTATTAAAAAAGTTAGAAAAAGTAGAAAAAACTTTTCTGTGACACGAAAAGATAAGTAGAAACATTTCGCAAGTTGTGATTCCCATGTTTAAAAGTTTAAAAAAATAACACTTAATAACAACCCAAATAATACTTCAAACGTTGAAAGTTAACTTCTTTCCATTCGGACTCAGTATGAAAATACCAATTACGATTTGTGGTGATAACAGAGAATAACAATTCATGAACTGAATGTAATTAATTTTCATTCATTTTACTTCATTTCGATTTTGAAACAAAATATTGAAACAACATTTTCATACTTATGAAACAAACTAGTATTAATTCTATAAGTTCTCAACAATACAGAACGAAAACCCAACTACTGATTACGAACACCACTATGAGAAACACAACGTTAGTTAAGAAAATGAACTACATCACTCTAATTGATCATCAGCCCAACGTTTATTGTTAGAGAGCGAAGGTTAAAAACATAAAACAAATTTAGTTTAACTTTACTGTTAATGGGAAAGAACTAATATTTGATTCATAACATGCACAGAAGCTAAAAAAATAGAATAAGCAAAAATAATGGGAGACGAACCAGAAATTATCTACAGCCCGAAACAAAACTGAATAATTTTTACAAGACAAAATTAAAATTATCCAATGAAAACTATTGACAAAACTGAGTGAATGGAATTAACAAGCGTTTCCACTAAAATTAGTACCCGTTGATAGGAAACAAAATCAGTACGTGAAAATTGAGGACGTTTCAACGTGAAGCAATGAGCATCTTCGATGCATCACAAGACGGGCAGAACTGAGCCACGTATAACCTAACCTTTACATGCATTAGTATGTAAAAGCAACAAAAATATGAGTAATAGGTAGTTAGGTTCTTTCGTCACGATACGGAAGATGCCTGACGGCAGTCACATATCATTAAATACGTTTTTGTAACGAAAAAATTACGGCCTGCCTGACATCAACAAAAAATTGCTCCTACTCATTTATTTACTCGCAGCATTCTTGAGTTGGATGTCCTTCAGTTGAGGTGAACTTCACTTTGCCCTACTCACAACACAAAATAATAAATGACCAGTAAATGTCACGTATTCGTTATAAATTCTGAATTCAAAGTCGAAGAAATGGGCGGCGAATAAAATAATCTAATAAATTCAATAATACAAATGAGCAGTGTAATTATAAATTGATTTAAAGCCGCTGAAAGAAAGACAATTATCGAAGGGCAGTAACTCATTCGCTGAAGAAACAGACAAATGATCTCTTAATTAATGTACTCAGCAATAAATTTGTTGATGTATAGTTCGTAGAAATAAATTGTTTAACTATCAAATTGTTTTCATTAGACCGAACCTTCACACTTGTTAAAGACTCGTAATCAAAAATACGAATATCCCAAGCAGTTGTCTGCCTTAGTTGAGAATCAATTATGTAAACTAGTGAAATTTCCATTTATGGTTTGAGGAATTAAGTGACAAGAACTATTTGCATGAATGAAGCTAATTTATTCTCTGCAATTCAGCTTCCTGTCTACGCTAAATTCGCTGACAAATCCTATTTGAAACAATTTGTGTAACACGAACAAAAATTCGAAGTAAACGTAGCTCAGCAAGCAATGCTAATACTGTCAAAAACGCTAACCTCTTTGTAGCCAACAGCTCAAAAAACAACGAAAATACTTCAAGTTGCTTTTGCGTGTAAAATTCCCATTTTTGCTGCTAGAGCCTCAAATTTTATTGTTTTTGAGATAAAGTCTACGATTCAATTGATTCAATGTCTAAAAAATTAGAAAGTCACAATTATACTAGTACCCCCAAAAAAGTCAAAGCGAAAGAAGTCACCTGAACTACATCGTACAGGAAGAGCACCAGGAACATGTGATAAAATAATACGTGACGAGCGAGTAAAGAACTAGAATTTACTATTCGCTGAAGAGAAAAGGATTTGAGAAAGTTTTTTCACCACCGCCAGGATTCATGTAACTGGAAAAAGGAGTACAAAACAATTTTTCCCTGAGTACGGTAAATTATTTTTACATGTGTCTGAAGAAAATTGAAACTAACAAAGCAAAGCTTGTCTTTTCTACACATCGACAGTAACTACTCATGCAAAAACGACAAAGCAATCAAAAATCTACATTAGACATAAAAGGGACACGTATCAATTAAATTGTCAATGCAATAGAAAAATGTTCAGATTTTCTGCATTAAGTGAAGAGAAAGCCATGAACGACCTTTGCAAGTATGATGATAAAGGTGTGCCCTGAAGGAAAGCTATGTTAACAACTGAAATAAAAGCTGTATAATTAATTACAGATAACGATGCATAAAAATTTCGAACTGAAGGCCCAACTTTTAAAGGCAGGAACTCATAATGACACCCACCTATGCTAGATGATTCCGAAATACTTCCTGAAATACTTTACCAAAACAGTCAAAAGCAACTGCACAAGAGTGCAAGGCTGAGCAGGCCATCATGGATCACAGTAATTCAGCAATCATTTGGCAACAGAGACCTTCAACAGTTGTTGAGGGAGAATGGAGTGAATCTGGTCACGAAAATTAGAAAAAGTAAAGACTAAAGATTGAGGCGTAAGGAAATAAAAACTTTTCTGAAGCAAGAAGGAAAAAAACAAGATAGAATGAAGAACGAGGCCGTGAGTAATAAGGTGAGGGAAAGCGCAACAACAGATCCTGAATTGAACGTGGTTTATCAGCCGCAAATGAGCTCAAGCGGTCGTAGTGAATTACAACTCAATAGAATTAAATGATATACATCATTCTGCACCCAGAGTACCTTGCCAAACTCAGTGATTGGTAAATATTAAGCACAAGTCAAAAGCATAAACGAATTGAAAATTTCGAAAACAGCATAAAAATTCATGATTTTTCATTGTTATTGTCGCGCAAGCATTCAAATAAGTAGAAAATTGCAATACTCCTGTCAGTTTTCGTTAAGGACTTGAATGTCGAATGAATAGAAAAAATTGGGATGAATTTCCAAATATCCTACGAATAATTATTAGCAATTGAATTAAAATTCGTTGTAACCGGTTTAGAGACAGTAAATGTATAAATTTACTAACAATGGATGGATGCTGTTGACGACCAAGGAAGCTAGTACATGAGTCAGTAATTACGGAACCTTGGTGGTGGTTTAGGGAGATAACAATGATAAAATAATAGTCAGCAAGCAGGAGAGCTTCAACACAATGCCAGAATAATGCCCAATGATTTCCAACCGAGATGAGAAAAAGTACGACACTGAATGTTTGAATGCTAACTTAATGCAGTTTGTGAAGCAATCACCATTGAACAACGGATCATTTTGTGACGAGTTTAGAGAAAGAAAATTTGCACTCAACCAAAGGAGGGGTAGAAAAATAGAATGCAGTCAGTAACGGATTGAAAATAAGGAACTTGTTTGCAGTTGGTGAAGCGTTAAAACTAAGAGGAACGGAGAGAGCGCACTTGGCCAAGGAATAGTACGCTAAAGGGTAAAGAACCAGGAGTCGCCGGAGGGTTCCTTACGGTCCACGCTGAGGTCGATGAAGTCAGAGACGCGAGTGTAGTCAGCTCGGATGATCTCGCACTTGTAGCGGCCTTGGTTGTTCGCATTCACGTCACGGATCCTGCACCGAGAAGTGGAAACGAGGGTCATGCGTGAACATAAATTCAAATGTTTCCCAAAAACTCATCGTTTAAAGTTTTTTGAATGCGTACTTACTCATTAGAATATATCATAAGCTAGTTCAAGCCTCCCTAGACACATCAAAGAAAGGAAATCCCAAAAAAGGAAGAAGAAATGCCATTTTTCAACGGCACTACAGGAAGGAGGAACCTATGCACACGGTGTGTTACCATATCCTACGCATAGAAACAGTAAAATGAAAGACGTTCACGAAATAAAATAAAAGTTAGAGAAGAAAGTAACATATGTATGCTGGAAACAGTGCAACAGTGAACCGAAAAAATATGGGCTGTAACAAAACAAGATGCAAGTTTATTTCAACTTAAGGAAGGCTTATCCAGCCTTCAGCTCAAGACCTCGTATCTTTCAACATGGAGGACAAATTCCCATAGATACAATAATAGTTGTCTCTCCCTTGAGAGGGAGTGTACATATATTCCTCCAATTCTTTATTTCAATCTGCAACCAACAGATTAAAATTTCAAGATAAAAAACTAATTATCGACGTCAGACGAAATAAATTTCGTGAAGCATCGAAATTGAAGAAATATAAGACAAGAAGTAAGATGTAAAAGCAAACTTACGAGAGCGAAGTAAGCTACCAGGAAAATAGACTTTTATAATGAGTGAGATGAACCAAGGACTACCAGCAAGCAATGTTCAGACGAACCTGATTTTCCGTTACGTACAATGAGTTTTTGAGTCGGTGAAAAAAATACGTTTGAGACAAGTTCTAACCTGAAATAAGTATGTACTGAAATTAAATATACTAAATTCTGTAATAACATTTGTGCACAAAATTAGTATTTTTCTTCAGTTTTCAGTTTCATGGAAGGCATATTTTGTTACAAGGGAATTACTCGTCTGATAGTCATTAAAAATATACTGTCCCGAATTTGGATTGGCCAAACTTCAATTAAGAGACACCGACTCGAGCATTTGAACGTTTAACCCACTTGAACATTTAAACATTTAACCGACTTGAGCATTTGAACGCCCTGACAAGACATGACACAAAATAAAAAGTAGCAGAAACAACTGTTTCTGCCCCTGTCTGTTTCAACCTCCTGAGAAACAACTGTTTCTGTGCTACTCATGTGACAGGGCACTCGTCAATTCGAGTTGATCGCTCAGCTCAGCGAATGTTGGGAGCTTAAAATGTAAAAGGTTTCGGGACGCACCACAACATCAATTTACTATGGTGTCCGTGTCACAACATAGCGTACTAGATTGAGCAGAAGACGAACTCAAAACAGGGAGATGCAAGAAAAAGTCTCACGTGAGCTCGTTGCCTCGAGGCAAGGCGTTGAAGGGCAACACGCTGCTGTCGTCGCGATACCAGATGACCTGCGAGGGGTCGTAGCCGGACACCTCGCACCGCAGGCTCACGGTCTCGCCCTCGGCAGCCCGCACGCTCGGCCGCAGCGCCGTGATGAGTGGATCCTCTGACAGGGTACACGCAACTCGGCATTAAACTCAAATAATTGAACTAGGACTTCAACAGACACACTACATACGTAGAATGAGCACTGTTTGAAAAGCTGATTCCTGTTAGGGACAGTGACTGCAATGTCTCTGATAAATAATATTATACCACACTAATTAATAACAGTAATAATATTTTCTCGCACTCATTTTCATGTCGAACGCAACTAATTATTTTAGCGATAGTTTCATCCCGTTTTGAAATATTCTAGTATCGATATTTGTGGATGCAAAACCGAAAAAAACGGGTGTCTTGTTGTTCACTGATGCTGAAAAATTTGAAGTACATTCATTTTCCAACTATTGTGCCCCCACTGATTAATTCAATATTTATCTATTAAGTGCACTTGCTATTCGATACCTCGCACACATAGTACCCATAATAAGATATAATAAAAAGTATAGATTGGAATAAGCTCGTTTTAGCCAATTACGTCAGAGTTGAAAAGTAACTCGCAAAATGAAGTAACGCTTTCTATCACAGTGCTACCTACAGTAGTGGAAATACCTGCTTATAAATTGAACTGAAATATTCCAATATTTTCAGCTCATTGGAAATATTGCCGTTTTTTTCTTTGTTTGTCAATACGAAGAAAAATGTTTCACGCAGAAATCTTGAAATTTTTAATGGAATGACCCTCGATATATTCTTGCTCACAGCTCGGCGATCATCCAATAAAATTGTTCCACTTCTTTTAATAGACTGGTTCCACTAATTGTATGACCAGACCACTGCTTACTCAGAATCCACTGTATCTCACAGTATCACATGAACAAAAGGCCTCACCATTGTTGTATTGAAACAAATTATTAGATATAAATCCTCTGACTTTTATTATTATTATTTGTTATATTATTTTTCATCTAACATTTAAGATATCCGCTATTGTAAAATTTCCTGTTGAGATGACCGCCAACTCTCGGCATTTGCCGGGTGGAGGACGACTAATTAATTCATCTATGACGGCTTTCCGGCCGCTTGCTATATGGCGAAATCCATAGCTTTTCATTTGTCGATGTCAGTTTAAACCTCTTTAACGGTAAAAAAAGGTGCGGCAAAGAGAGGAAGGGGGAAGACACCATTTAGTATGGCTTTAAGGTAACCCGTTGAGAAAGACGTTTATGAAACAAGATAAAAGTTGAAGAAGAACGTAGTAGGTACTGATAAACAGGACAGCATAGAACCAAAAAAGGATTGTCCGTAGCAAAACAAAAAATCTATCCTATTTCAACAAAAGTAAGCCCTACCTAATAATTAGCTAGGGACCTCACATGTTCCCCCTGGGAGCAGGTACAACCTTAAAGCACGGCAGATAGATTCAGGCTACGTAATGAAAGATTACAGAAGGAGGAGTTAGGTCAGGTGTAGATGGTTTGGGTTCATTTAAACTAAGAAAGAAGGAACATGAGCCGGCACTCTGGAAGCAACGATGAGGATTATTACAATTAATATAGCCATAATTATAATTATAATCTACCTTTAGCGTATTCAAAATGTTAAATTATCCGGTTTAGACCACTTCCTAGTTTTTATAGATGCACCGAGCAGAGGATGTCCTAAAATGCTAAGCCAGAATTTACACCACATCGTAGACTGTGCGGGATTTCTGTAGAATTTCTTTTCACGTATTTCAGCGTTAAAATAAGGCAGATATGGTGAGGTAAGGTTAGGATATGTTAGGATAGGTTGGGTTAGGCAAGGTTGGTGAATTAAACAAAAGATATTTCATTTACAAAGTTAACGTCTAGGTTAAAGTTGATGTCAAAATTAGGATCAAGGTTATGAATAATGGCTTAACTTTTTATGGATCTAGGTTAAACCAGTTTAAGTATTATTCAGGGGTAAAGATTGCTGGTAACCAAATTTAACAGCTGTTGGAAAAACATGAAAATTAAACTGGTCGTCCAAAATAAAATTTAAGGTACAAATTACCAGTGTTTTTTATTTTCGAGGGAAATATCAGCAAATTACAACTCTAATAACTTACTCAGTTTGGATCGAAAGATAAAATTATCATAATCAAACATCAGTAAAACGTTGACACCATTTTCTCTGCACAAAAAACGACAACATTATGTGAAGAGGGATAAGTTAAACATGATTCGATAAATGACAGTTAAGTTGAGACACTCCACAAACAGCATGCGCAACAACGAATTTGATCCGTTCTGAGACAACATCGAATAATCTAACAGGTAACACTCAATGACACCCACGAAACAATATAATATTCATAGAATTTTCATACCAGACTTTAATTTTTACCCTGATATGAACATTAATTCATAAACCATGGACAGAAACATTTGTATTGATAATGTAGTTACGGTTCATAAATGGAACACGAAATTGAAATTCGTATGGACCATATGTTATGCCAAATCTTCAAAATTGAAATCTGAAATCAGCACTAAAGCTCTCGCTATTGCGCCCCCTTCAGGCTCATGCATATTCCGTATTATAGACGTGGTTCACCTACAGCTCAGTTTAAAGCTCACAAAATTCACACCAAGAATGAGAACCTGATTATACGCTGATAAAGACGAACTGAAATTTTATAGATTCGAACCGCTCATGCAAGGTATTGCATCTTTGAATTTCATTTAGTGCCGGGTTAAGAAATTACTTTCAAAATAACGGCAGAATTAGCTGCCTTTCTTCTTGACTTTTTTGAAAAACTAGCTGCCTTCCTTATTAATCGACTTTTTTGAAGAACATGAAAGAATCCAAGCTGGCAAGCATCTCTGATAGAATACAACAAATATAATTCTATTATATTCTATTACACACACAGTGACAATGAGCACGTAGGAGTGTGATCAGAGTGGGTTGCACCTAGTAGATCAGATTAAATCATTATTCCTCTGACACAAAAAAAAATCGAAAACACATTACCAATATGTTTTGTGGGCGTAAAGGAGTGGTTCGAGTGTATCAAGTAGTTATAGAAACTATTATTATATGAGGTAGTGGCCTGGTAGGGATGTAGTACATTCCTGTAAGCGGCACTGCACTACAGGAATGCGAGTAAACTTGGTAATCTCAAAGCAGGAATACCAAAATACCTGACAATATGAAAACTTAAGTCTCATGTTGCCGACAAATTACGCCAGTACATTTAAAACAAAATAACCGAAAAGTCAACAAGTTATTAGTTGATTTAATACATATAACGACTCCGAATAAAATCAATCATCGTCTTCGTCCTGCAGCAAGTAAGCTGTATAAAAGCACATTCGTTAAAATTCGTCGCATAGAAAAACAATAAGTATAAATATTTCATAGTGAACATCAAACGAGCTGTAGTCAAATTATATTATTTAAATTTATCTAAAAACTGCATAAAACAATGAATACTATTGAAAACTACCATCGGTGAGAAACTACCTTCAATTGAAAATATTTGATTTAGGGGATGATTTTTTTCCAGAACTTCCAGAACTTTTCCTGAGTATAATCAATTCCAATTAGATGAAATTAGCTGAAGCCTCCCTAACCACAACAAAGGTGTTCCAAATAGAGGAAGGCACTATCTAATATAGAGAGAGTAAGAAGAGGAAAATCTACACAAAAGATGTGTTCCAACACAAGATCCTTTACGCACAGAAACAGCTGAGCTAGATAGAAAGTAAGTTTATGAAAGAGTAGAAGTGAACATAAAAAAATTTCTTTATCAACAAATGAACTCCTACTTAACTATCAGCTAAAAACCTCACATCTACCCCCTGGAAGCGCCAATTTCCATAGAGAGAATATTTGTGTCCTTCTGAGGATATTCAATGCCAATATGTACAACAAATTCTTGAATGACATGTAAAAGCTGGTCTAGATTGGAACAGGGATCAACTCAAATCCTGAGACCGGTTTAACCTCTCGGATCAGAGAGCCATAATCTCGTTTATAATCTCAACCCGTTAACCGCGATGGGTTAAATTGAAGTTCAATATTCAACTCAAATTTACAGTCAGTTGTAGCAAGTAATTTTGGAAATGACAAACATTTGACCATGGCTTCATTTAGCTTTGACTAAATATTTATTAAAATTGAGTTGGTGACTACTTCAGCAGCATAATGAAAATTCTCTCAGTGTACATCGGCGGCACACATCGGGACCAATGTGTTAATGATGAATTTGTACTAGTCTATCTGGGCTACAAAGTTAGAACTCAGAACTCGCAGCTGCCTTCGGTTATTTTGGAAGGCATACCAGAATGTACTTCTGATTTTCAAGGTGACATGTTTGAATCAATTTCCTTAGACTAAATAAACGTACAATTTTTAATAAAGCTATTAATGTTATTAAAAAATTTTAGGTTGAAGAATTTCGTGAAATAAAGTGAGCCATGTCAGATAATATTCGACACCAATCGATAACCTTAAATCTATATGTTCTTTTAATCAGAATAGCAAAATCATTCCCCTTGAAAGATGGCAAAGCGACGAGCGGATATGACAAACTCACTGTGGCGGGCGAACCTCCTACGGCGAAAGCAAATGGTTTCATCTTTGCAATCGTCGCAGTCGCAGAAGCCGTCGCAGTTTGTGTAGAAAGGGTAACACGTGCCATTGCCACATTTAAAGAACTCCGAGCAAGATCCCAGGTCAAATATATCGTCTGAGAAAATAACGGGCATGCAACGAAACATTCGAAAAATAAACAAGAACTTCACAAACAGCAGCGTTCTGAACTTTAAATTGAAAAATAATCGAGTGAAATATGCTCTGCATAAGCTAGCAAAATGGGCCAAGTGCGCCGAAAAGAAGTGCTGCACAAAAGTAGTACTAAGCAGAAATTTGGAATGCGCAGTGGAGGTGGAAATTGATTGTCAACTGACCATAAAAATAATTGACTTGATGCATTAATTGGAAACACTGCAGAGTAATTGTCCTAAATTTTGACAGCAAAAAATATTTCACTCGACATTTTCAGGACCTACTCGAAAGACGATTATTTTGAAAAAATTTAGAACAAGAAACATGCAAAATGAGAAAACCATAGTTCGAAAAACCATGCACCTTAGGATAAAAAATATGTATGCACACCCTCAATATAGGTTATAAAAAACGAATTGCTGTTAAAATATTTCATCCACAACAACTGGGTAAAAATATTCTCAACAATATTTAAGAGCAGAAGTAGCCGCAGCTTTATTAAAGGCCCAAAGCTTAGGAAACGCAACGGGACTCGGAACGTTAACCATGCAAATAGGGAAGGAAGAAAAACAACAACTTTTATGACAAACTCATCTAACACAAATCACAAAAACGCGGTCATTTAAAAAAACACAAACAAAAAAGTTTAGTAAAGGTCACTCGTTTTGATGAAGCACCAAACAAAAATCTTACATTAGAAGCCGTTTGCTCATTCGCGATAGGCGAAGTTGCGAGTTCGACCTAGAGACGTCTCTACACTTCTAACAACGCTGCATTTAGCACACAACACTGGTGACCAGCAAAGCCAAGCGATACCACATATCCGTAACTACCGGCGTATCGACGACGAAGAGTGTTCATTCTCATAACTCTCCACAGAAAAAAGAAAAACGGGTGAATGCATTTTTTCCAAAATACTTCTACTTAGACACTAAAAAATTCCAAGGTGGTCACATTTAATTAAATCATCAATGTAGTGGGCTGTGCGAATATATTTTATGAGAGACGAAATCCAAGTCTCCTAGCCTCAGCCGTCATCGCGCACCTTATCGATAAGCACGAACGCTCGCAGCGTCGGCGCAGTCGTGCTGGTCTCTAGTCGGCATTTCACGTAAAAGGTCTAAGTGCTCAAGAGACTTTATATCGGAGCCAAGTGCTCAAGTAGTACGATCAACGTCTCCTGTTCTAGTTCTTTCAAGCCAGCCTAAAGTACACTCGCAACAGGGAGTAGCCCGGCCATGAACCGACTTTGAAATCATTGGAAACATGTTCGGGAAATTCAAAAGCAATGGTCAAAATAAAAGGGATATTTTCAATACAAAAGTCACCGGTGGTTGAATATTGCAAAATTAGACCGTTTTAAACGAGTCAGTGTTTTTTAGGATGGTAGGACAGATGTTTCCAATGCATCAACTTCGGTGGAAATGGTGAGTGAGATACGAGCAACGACACGACGAGTTCACGGTGGATTTACGCTTCATTTTCCCACAGCTCTCGTGCTCTGAGCTATACAATATCGATCGAGTGTACTGAATAGTCAGCCGGGTGACATGCGTAATACACTATAGGCAAGGAAATAAATGACCAGTTCACTTAATAATCAACTTTTTCGGCAAGTAACTTTTACTTTTTAGAAAGTAATTATCAATATTTTTTCTCTTTGCACTGTTACTGAAAAGTTGTTCAGTATGTAAATTAAAATTAAATTTTGAATTTAATATGCATTCAAAGCTTTCCTTCTTATTTTACTGCACAATTTTGACCCCCCCCCCTCCCCGAAATATTTTTTATAATTTTCATTCATAAATTACCACAGAGACCAATGTCTTCCCAGTAATTTCACAGAGTTTTACAAACTATCAGACCCAGCTTTGGCATTTTGTCGCATTATCAAATATTTATAGCGTTTTCCAACTAATCTCCCGCTCCAAAGTACAGTTCATTCGCCAGTCAAAGTTCAAAATCTATTCGTTTCAGTACCCTTCGAAATATTGGCAAGACTTCACATGTTTTCAATTTGGTTAACCACCAGAGACAGACCAACCTAAGATTGATGATAATTCTTCTCCGTAACCCCTCACCTTGACAGTTCATTTCATCGCCGTGATCTGCGCAGTCTGGTACACCGTCGCATATTTTGCTTGCAGGTACGCACTTCCCGTCGGCGCAAGGGGAATTTCGACAGCCTTTTCATACACGCAACATGAGGATTTGATTTGGGTAGTGTTAAATTTGTAGCAGGGCAATAGAATCAACATGCACCATGTTAGAATAACTCGCACACTCACGTTTCATCATTGTTGATGAGATACGATTGTGGTCTCATTTTTATTAGTAATCAGGAACTTTAGCTTCATCTTTTCTAGACAAATTTTCAAGTTGATGAGTAACAGTTAGGGATTAAAAAGATTTCAGTTTAACCAGTCACTGATAAAATACCTCAAATTCCCCGCGTACTTTAACGACAGCTTCATCAAGCGTTCATGGGTTGTTTTTCGACAGAAATTATATTAAAAAATTTTATACCAACGTGTTTGATACATATATATATATCACTCAGAAATTGAAATTCACCTTCACAGATGGAATTAACAGATATTCCATTATTGCAAAAATAAAAATAAGTTGTAGGTGCGGAAAGATTCATACAAAAATCTATTTCAAAGGAATAGATGACTGAATCAAAGAATAAACTGAATAGACGAAAAGAATAGACCGAATCAGTTGTGATTAGAGGATCACAATACAAAATTAATTAGAAAGAAAGAAAATGATCCCCTGCAGAATGGTGCCAATTACTTGTAAAAAATAAAAATTCAGGTGAATCTTTCGATCACTTGAGAATGAACATTTTTAACGTGACTGGATACTGAGTGTATTCATTGACTAATCGTTTTCATCAGATCACGAAGGTTACTATCAACAACATTGGTATTTCGCTCAAAGAGAGGAGTTACTAAGTCAACCGCTCCAACCTTTTTACTTCCCAAAAAGCAATATGTGCAAAGAACTCCAGCACGGTGCTAGCAAGGAACTGCCCGTGGCTTAGCAGGGTTCATTCCAACGGTCCCCAAATTTGTCCACTAACCACCAAAACAGAGTTCATAGCAAAATGCCAGGATGCACCAATACTGACGTATTCGTAGTACTGCGAACTAGGCATCCCCATGAATTGGGAAACATGAGTGGTATTCGCGTAGAAAGAGCAAAGTAACCATATTTATTAGTTGCTAATAATGAATTTTACATTGATTTTGTATCAAATCTATCAACACTGTGTGCGAGATCGCATGAGGGATAATATAACAATTATTTTTTTGAGTACCGGCGAAAAATATGATTTGAAATAACAATTAAACAAGCATCAGGCAGTCAAGATATTGCCTACTGAGTATCTTCGACACGGTAATGAGTACCCTGGTATGTTGAAGCTTTCAAATAATGACAACGAAAATTACAAGCTATGTTTTACTCGTTTCGCTAAATCTTTGAAAAATTAATCATTAAGGTAAGAATAAAGAAAAGATATATACGGATGCAAGTACAACAGCTCAAGAGGCGAAATTTTGAAAAACATTTGATCATAGTTAGTTTAAGCCTCCCTAACCGCTACAAAAAAGAGTGTATCGAAGAGAGGAAGGAGGAAGGCACCCTTTAGAATGGATATTACGGAATGCGGAATCTATGCAGAAGGGGCATAGAAACAGTAAGTTGGGAAAGAAGTTCATGAAACGAGATAAAAGTAGAAGAAGAAAGTAGTAAGTGCTGAAAAACGGGACAGAAGTGAACCGAAAAAGGTGGTCCTTAACATGGCAAAAAATATTTTATTTCAACAAAAAGAAGGCCTACCTAACTCTCAGCTCGGGCCCTCACATTTCCCCCCTGGGAGCGTTAATTCCCATAGATACAATAACTGTATTCCCCAGAGGGGACTTTTGGAAAAGCTGCACAAGTGAAAAGACTTCCGCATCATAAATAAAGACGCATAATGAAATGGAGCATTGAAGGGACTGCTAATCGTAAGAAAAACAGTTTCTATTTTATGAACATTTTAGAAATCTTGCACTACTGGAGATTTACCTGAAACAATTTCATTCCCATCTACCATAATAAAATTGAAGCAAATGCATTCGAAGATAAGTTTGCCTAAAGACAGACCAGTCACTTTCTTGAGGAAAGTACGAGAAAAGTAAGGGAAACTATAGATCAAACATGGAAGCTTGCCACTACACAACTCTATAACCATTGATGCTCAGTCTGCATCAGGAAGCTCGTCAAGCACAAGAAAGCCATGTAAATGAGCAACTAAAAACGCTGTGATCAAAATCATAAGCGGCTGTGGCTCAACTCTCAGCAGAGTTATGCCACCGCCGGGATAGGAGAGGCAGTCACGATTCTTGTGTATTTCAAATGACGGTTTTGCAGCTGCACTCAAACGAGTGAGCGTCTAACACGAAGCATACCACGGAACTGGAACATGCACATCCACAGCTGATGCAAAGACACGTACCGATAACATCTCATTGGAAACAACAAAAGCAATACAATTAGGAATGCATTTGCAAAATCAGCGTACGTAAACTACTAGTACAATCAACCCTGAATAATTAATTGAACACAGTACGTTTTTAATTAATGAATAAATATGCTTAAGCATAACTAGACAGATGTACCTCTACAACGGCCATCAAATGCAGGGGGACGAGTAATATGTCTGACTGACCTACATTCGGCAAGTCAGCTTTACACATATTCGGCCACGCTGATGGCGACAATGACGCCCTAACCAGATGTAACCATGAAGTTGCGCTCAATACAATGAACTAATCAAGTCGTCATTGAGGTGATGAACATGCATGAAAATGGAGACTATCATGACATAAGCTAAAGACAATGCCCATACACGCTTCATATAATGAAATGCAATGAATACAAAAATGGACATAAATGATCACAATAGCGGACATAATGCAGAATATTTAACGAATACAGTAAACGAAATGTTTGCCCGCTAAGGATACCTACGCAATTATCACCAGCGAATCGCAACCCAGCAATTACGTAGTTTATAACAAGACGTATATTATCAGGCTGGTACAAAAGTATTGTCCGAATTTTAGAATGGACGTTTGAAATGTTCTACAGTACGAGTTTCATAAAGGAGTTAATGCAAGAGAGGCAGACTATTGAGAACACTTATGTGGATGATATAGGGAATGAAAGACTTTACAGGAGATGGTTTTCTCGTTTTTGAAGAGGTGATTTTACATAAAAAGATTAGCCAAAGAAAAGTCGTCCAAGAATACTTGATTCCAATCAGTTGAAGGTTCTTGTGTCCGCGAATCCTACTGTTACCACTGGAGAAATTGCAAGACAGTTGGACGTGACCCATTCAACCTAGTTCTGATTTTCATTTGTTCCGTGGACTACATAATTATATTAGTGGACTTAGGTTAACAAGAGAAAAAATTGAAAAAAAGAGTTGAATTTCTAATTTGATTCTAAACTTACAGAATTTCACAAGCGAGGCATTTATAAGCTTGTTGAAAGGTGGAATGAGGTCATTAAAAGCAATGGAGAGAATGGTAATCAAAAATATTTCCTTAGTCATTTGCTTATTCATTTTTATAGAAGATCCTTAAATCGGACATTACTTTTGCACCAACCTGCAATTTACGGGGTGTGTAATAGCAATGGTGAATTGACTGATAATTAAAACTGAAACCTACAAGCGCAGGTTCAGTCAATATTTACACAAGACATACACACAAAGAATGCCACATGGAAAAAACGCACAAAAAGATCCACATTAAAGCAAGTTTTTTACAAGTGTGAGACTAGAAAATACAAAGCGAGCTCTTCGGTAACAATAAGCACATCCAACCAAGTCGAGGGATGCCAGACAATCAGCAGACGATTGATCCGAGTACTAACGGTTGGTGATGGAGAGAAGTTCACTGCAATCAGACTCGTCGGAACCGTCGTGACAATCTGTCACTCCGTCGCAGAAGCGCAGGACGTCAACGCACTGAACTCCATCGAAGCATGCGAAGTGATTGAGGGAACAGGGCGGTGCATTGCGCGACACTACGAAAGAATCGACTGGGGAATCTTCCAAGGCGTAGACGCCAGAACCTTCGAGGCCTAAATCTTCGTCGTCGATTATGACTGGAGATGAAGCGGTCAGAGGCAGATCTGAAGGCACATTCGTATTCGATCGTACTCCAAGTTGCATCAAGTTAGGGACTGATTTTACTACGTGAAATATTGTTTCGCGGTTTTATGAAAAATTGTTTCGCGGTTTTTACGAAGCGCGGAGAACAAAAACGTAAACTCTTAAAGAAAATGAAATCCTGTTAGGTAAGAAACTTATCAAAGCCAGACTATATAGAGGATTAACTGAAATGTTAAATAAATGAAAGGTTGTAAGTCGCAGGAAAATTAGTAAAAATAATAGTACCAACACAACCATCGGAAAACGAAGACCAGTCCAAATTTTGACCGAAAATGTAACTTTTCTGAAAAAATGAGCTCTGAGTAATTAAATTAAGATATTCCACAGTATGGAACCATTGAAAATTAGATAAGTCCGTTAAAAAGTTTTAAAATTCTATTTAAACAATTATATGAAGAAAGATAATGCGATTTCGTAGAACTTCTTGCATTTAAAATCAAAACAAATGCAAACAAAAAATTTCAGAGTAAAAGAAAAAGTAAGCAATTATCATTTGGGGTTAAATGAAGAATTTCATACAGTTACTGTAAATAAAAACCAGAGTGTATCATATTAAAAACTCACACAAATCGTGATCCAAGCCAAAATTATGTCACACTTTATCAAAATCAAACGTAACGACTGTGCCTGTAATGCGCGAACTACAATTTGTTTGACGTAAGAGAGAGAAGAAAGAAATTATTAGATCATGGAAGAACATCAATACTTAGCCCTCAAGTACAAGACCGAAGGTGTAGGAAACTTCATAGAGTTGCACTTAATGCGCAAATGGTTGCACCAACGCGGACAGCTATACACGTTAGTGAAAAATATAAAGCACCATTTTTATAAACTACATACGTTTCATTAAATTTTGCCATGAAATAACTTTGTAAGAATTTCATTCAGCCACCTTCACAATTGCCATTTATAATAAATGGACAGAATTTTTTCATTCAAAGATGAACTGAGCACACTGTCGGAGCTTAGTCTCATGAGATCGAAGTTTGAAGGCAAACTTCATGCAAAGCAACGCGAAACATCGATTGCGTGCTATTAAAAAACACTGGGGTCAGAGTTTTAAAAATTTTAAATGAAGATTAGTAGAGGAATCCGAATTAATCTAATTCGGAACCCATTGACTGAAAAACATTTGCGTAATAAAGTTTGCACTCAACTCAGTAAGAAGAAATGAGAAAGCTTTATACAGCAGATGTGGAGCAGAATAATTAGGAAGAAAATTTGTCGAATATGTTTGTACTACCAAAAGCGTCGCAAAACTTTCAGAGTTTAAATAGATTGGAAAGACCATATTTTAAAAAGTTAAATTTTTACATACGGTGAGTAATGCAGGAGCAGTCAAGGTTATTCATGTTTTAAAACTATGGAAACTTACTTTCATAAAGCAGTTGAACAGTAGAGAGTTTTTTCAACAAACTTTCGAGCATTGCGTAACGCCACTTTACCACCCACTCTAGTTCAAGCTAGAACCAGCAGCTGAGAAAAAGGTGAGCGAGGTCGCACTTTTCGCTGGTCGCACTGGTCTGATGAACGCGAGTCCGGATAAGACGAAAAAACGCACGACGACGTAAGGCAGCAAAAATAGGCTAATACAGAGATTCACTACACGCACGGCAGGAGGTATGCACACATGAATGAAGACTGGACCCTATTGGGGCAGAGTGTACGTACCATTGACGACTACCTCTGCGACGGCTGTGGCGACTCCAACGTCGTTGACGGCTTTGCAGACGTACTGGCCTGCGTCAGACGGGGTGATGCCGCGGAACTGGAATCATTCCCAATTAGTTATCGAGGTCACTATACCAAACTTATCATTGTTTTCTTCTAAAAATATAATAATTGTTAGAATAAAACAGAAGAAAATACGTGTATACATTGCCGCGAGACAGAATATTTGCAAACACGATGTCAAAATGACCTGAAAGAAATAACCTGCATTCAAACGCTGTTCCAAGAAAATAACAATATCCGTTCAGAAAATCATTGATCAAAGCCGTCAATAATATTTTCTAACAATATTAGAAAGACTTGATCAATTTAATTAAACAAAACAAACCAGAGCACTCGGCCTACTTGAGTACCAACTTTGGCGGGCCAAGATAACTGCGTTCAACTAAGCAGCAAATTAATTCAGATGTATAGAATGATTAAAATACGAACAGCCAAGCTCATCATGTCACAAAAAAGGCAGGTTTCAGGCAGGAACAAGAGCTGCTGCCGGTATTCAAAGCCTGCACAACATTGGATCAAATTGAATACTCCATACAATCAGCAAACCGACCATCATTTCGCCTCCGTTGATGATGACAGATGGAGGCATGCGCGCCCGTTCCTTAGACCAGGTGATGGTGATAGGTTGGTCTCCAGTTGCCTTGCAGAGCAGCGATACGATGTCGCCGGGCCTCACCACCTGGCGCTCCGGCTCCAGTACAATTCGAGGTGGGCCTACCGTAATAAAACAAATATGAAAATGTTTCAGTCAACTATCCCCACATTATTAACGGAGCAACTGCGACAGTGATTTGTTTTGCACTCTGTTCTGAATACAGAAGCGTGGGAAGTGATTGAAAACGTTTTGGGTTATCACATCATTATTGCAAGTTTCAATTTAACACAAATCCCCATGACACCAACTTGACCCTCAAGGATGGGATGAGGAGTGACATCCTCAGGCTCAGGCTGAAGAGTACGATTTTAAATAACGTCAAGAAACAGGTACCGAACAGGTAATGCTCGGCTGGGTTATCGCTGCTAAACAGAGTGTGAGCGGAGTAAATTGACTATAGGATGGAGAGAATTTATTTAAAAATGAGGTTTCCAAAAAAGTTCACTTAAATGAATTATGGTGAAAGATGTCAGTGTACGCTGTATCGAGCACCAGCTAATATAGGTAAAATACGTGGAAAACATTCCCAATATTGTCATCACGCGTAATCTCGTAAGGATGAAGTAAAATTCGAGTAACAGTATATTCCGAGAGCGTGACGCGGTAAAGAGAAACAAGCTACAACTTTTTCTGACCAACGAGCAAATCCAAATGGTGTATGTTACAGAATAAATTCTTTAAATAAAATGAAGGAAATAAAGGCAAAAAATAATATGCCTAGCATTTATCCGTCATCACTGTTCCTTAACTAAGAAAAATAGAGCACAATACTTCACCAAGAGCAGACTGGAGTCCTACAACTGCTTCAGCTAACTCTGTTACCGATCACTTATGATCAAAATGCAAAACAAGAAGACTGATACGAGCAGAGGTGAGCAGGCACCATCTGTATATAACCATAGGAAATCTCAGGACAATTGCAAATTCCTCACAAACGCTCAAACTGCGAAATACTATACAACACAGTCCCATTTGGTGCTTCCTTTCCAGCGTGGTAATTTCACGCAAAATGGCGAGGTGATCGATATACGTTGCTAGCGCTACATGAGAATGTATAGTAACTCTGACTTCACTCGGGATACGAAATGCTTTTTGTACACAAACAAACAGTCATAATGTATACGAAGCACAACACTCTCATTTTTTCATTTTGAAATACATCAGTGCCTAACAAAAAAGAAGCATGCTTGTTAATCGCACTATTTTCCCAATTACGTCAAAACGGCGATGCTTTTCACCTTTTTTACTTTAGAAGGAAGAGAGCGAAGTGCAAGCTAGGCTTCCTTTACAATGAACTCCTACCAAGTGCATCTCATTTCCACAATGGAAGTTAAACAAACATAACAAGACCATAACAGTAAACGCACCGACAACAACAAGGTCAGCGTAGATGGTGAAGAGGATCTGTCCGGAAAATCTGTCAGTCCCGATGCAGGCGTACTCGCCAGCGTCGTCACGGCTGATGTCGTACAGGTAGAGCACGCCGTCCTGGACGCGGTGCGTCGGAGGCATGGGGCGGCCATCGTCGCGACGGAAGGTGGTCTCCACATCGCTGAAGTCTACCGAGCCGCGGTCTGAGTGACAGCAACAGCAAAATACGATGAGTAATGAGACAATCACTGAATGATTTTAAAGAAAGTACCATATGAATGAGTGACTGCGCGTGACGAATGCACTATTACAAACTAAAAAATAATGGGAAGCGTCATTGGCGCAACAACCAATACATAACATCAAATCATAACATTTCCGTTTACATAAAGAATGCTAAGTTCAGAAACACTTCGGGCTAATCATAAAACAAACTAATTATTAAAAAGGGGCATTGAGTAAAACCAAATCTACCTCATGTAAGTGCAAGAGAGATAGTTCCATTTTATTAGATAAACGTGATCATTCACTTCTGTCGCTCTCATTCAAACTACATGAGAAATTTATGAGCTCCACAACGAAAAACTCACGAAAATTCGAGTTATATCAACCACAACGAAAAACTAGGCGGCAAAACGCGAGACAAGTTCCGACAGAATTGTACTTTCAAACACCAATCTATTGACATCTGTCAATATCAAAACCGTGATAGGGAGCTAGTTCCTTGGAATGTGTTTTAATATAACATTGAATGAAAGTCATTCCTCTTGGTTGCTACTATCCTGGGCTCCATAAATGTATGTAAATCAAGACAGTACTCTACGCATGCATCTGTGATAGAGTAATCCTCTGCACGGCACCAAAACGACACGCAACTGAAGTTGTTAGCCCACCTTCAACGAGGCACTTGAATTCGTAGTTGGAGCCGACGGGTACCCTGGACACTTGCGGGCTGCCAGTGGCGGGGGGAGCAGTGGGGGGCGGGCGAGGTCTGGGCGGTCGCGGTCTGTCCACTGGAGGATACGGGCCTCCAGGAAGGGTGGGAGTCACTATCACTTGGATGTATTCTTCGCTTGTGCCTGTATACGCAAGGAGAATTTATATAACTCACCATGCAGAGCCACATAGCGTAGACCTCGATCGTGTACTGTTCTACGAACTAGAAACTGAACAACGATAACGTCATATAACGATAAGACGAGTAGTAATATAAAATCAAAGACATCAAAATTTATGCCATAATTGCATAAGTAAGATGAAGGCAATTAAATAGCTAAAATACGAAAAGCTATAGACGATATTTTACACAAAACATTAATAAAGATTATTCCTTTCGTGGACCGATTGTAAAAAAAACCTAAGCGTAACACAAGCGCGACCTGCAGAGTTGGTGGCAGAGCAGCGGTAGGTGCCGGCGTCCTCAGGTCTGACACTCTGAATCTCGTACTCCACCGTGGACGGAGACAGAGAGCGGCCCGCTCTACAAGTGTCCAAGACCAATACACTCAGTACAGCACTTAGATTATAATCGCAGAAGTCACTTGTGAGTCTCTCAGTGAAAAGGGCTAGCACGCGAACGTGAGGGTTAGTAAAGATAAGTAATGGCAAATATGATCAGATGCCAGAGCTTAATTATAATTCGGTGACATTGAAGACTTAGTAAGTTATGAGTCCGGTTGTTAACAGGTGACAGTGAGAGCTGCCTCTAAATGAAAAGAAGAATACGAATTGAAGAAACAAACAAAAATAATCCACTGAACTATGCGGAGCGTCTCCTTCGGAATCAGAATTTTTCATTCTTCAGAGGGGTCACATGAAATTTCAGTAGATAATTCCTATTTTCATCATCAAAGATCTTGTAGAATATTTTTCATGTACAGTTAAGGACTCATAAAAAAAAAATTTCCGTCAACATAGCGATGCAAAGACAAAGCCTAAAATTAATTTCACTGTACAGTCATTGTGGAGGGCGCAGCTTTCATTAATTCACGGACACATTAGCAACAATTTCACTCATATGTCCTTTGATGATTCACCATTTCGCCTAATGAAAACGCATATACTCCTCAGAAATCTAGCATAAACATATTCGCTCTTAGATATCGGTCAGTGAACTTTTAGTTAACAACATGAACCCAACCAGCAAAGTTGTAACATGTGTGAAACATATGCATGTTGTCAATTCAAGCTATTGTTTTCACAATCAACTGGCTAATTATACATCTTTCTCAAATATATCAACTTTATCGGCAGAAGATGCTGCTCAAGCGCCTTACGTTAATATTTAGACAATAATTAAGACGAAACATTATTGAAAATTGTGTAACTGATAGCTTAAAAAAAGGTTGGTAAAGTCGCTATTTCTTTTTTGTCAATCACATGGAGAAGGGACAGCGTTTAAACATTCGAAAGTTTGACTGAATGAGTTTTGACGGCTCTTAATCGAGTGTCCAAAATTGATTTCGAGTTACTATTGCCACAATCACAGATCTATTCTGTTGAAATGTAAGTAAGGCCCTCACAGGTTGGTGGGGTAGTTGGTCCTGAGTAGCTGCCACGAGACGGAGGGAGTGGGGTCCCCTGACGCAGTGCACTCCAGTCGCACGCGGCTGCCCTCAAGCACCTGCTCGTCATTACCAACATCATAATCAGCGTTGAGGGCATGGACAGAGTGCCCGACCACACTGCGATTTTTGTGGCTTAAGACACACGTTTGCACGTGACCAATGACTGATCCTGCTCGTTTTCCATTTAGTTAGTTGTTTATATATCGGATTTTACTTTACTTCAGAGTTGTTCATGAGATAAGACAGCATCGCGTCTCCCTCTCTAATAAAAGTGGATTAAGAGCGATTCAGGCTATGAAATTCAATGAAAAAATAACATGTCCTCACTTTGTAGAAAAGAGCATCACTTGGTAAAAACTTGGCTTGAACAATCCGTAACGAATTTTCCAGAAATGTTAAAATGAAGAAACTATACATGTATCGTTCTAACACACTAGCTTCAGATTTATTTCATCCTAAAGTTTACATGGATCAACGAGAACATCAATTACATAACTACCGCCAAACAGGGCTCATTCTGCGATCAGTTAGTCCCACAAAAACAACAAAATACGTACATTCGTTTTCCGAAGCTCACTTCAAGAATTTACATATATATATATACACACACACACACACGTGTACACATATTTCTCAAAGATGTATCACTGCTTCAGCCCTTAATGAATTCTTCGACCCACTTCAGCTTTCAGTTTGATTTGCTTTAAGAAAATAAAGTAACACTGAATTTCAATGACTGTCCTGCCCCCGACCTGGTAAGGGTTGAGGCTGGGCTGGATGGAGATGGCAGGCAGCGCGACGATGTCGAGCACCGCAGTGGAGCGCACTTCCCCGGCGTCGTTGCGCGCCGTGCAAATGTAGGTACCTTTCTCGCTCCCTGTTACTTGGTTGAACCTGAACCATGCAAGACAAATAATTTACCTTGGTCATTTAATTCGAACGTCTTCAAATATTTTTATTTTCAATCCTATGAAGGATCAAAACTTTTTCGAAATTTTTTACCATCGTAACCAAATTTCAAAGTTGAACCTTCACTTTTATCGGGTGCTGTGCCATACAAACCTCGCTCCTATAAAATGATAGGTAAACATCAAGAAGAAAAAAGGTACTTTCAGTCATGACTTCCGACGTCAAAAATTTCTGCACTTGACGAAGCATATAGAAATTTCAATAGCTCTGAAGTTCCAAAAATAATACATAAAAGGATAAAGATAACACAGTCCATTCCAGATGCAGCAACTCGTTAAACTTACCTTAATGTAATTTTTTACTTCTCGTCGCAACCAGAGTTTAAATTTCCAACACTTGTAAGATTTAAACAAAAAATGACCAAATGATCAGAATTAATTCTTTAAATCAACATTGGAAACTAACTGAATATGCCCCAAAAAGTGATGGGAAAAAGGAAATTCTTATGAGAAAATTAAGCATTTTAGTTAGAAGGGAAGGAAAAGGAAAATAGAACTTAGAAGTAAAACCTGTCGATGCAAATTTCTAAACACAAATCTACACCGACATAACCCTACATGGAGCTAGCCTGCCACAGAAAACGGCTGGGAACAGGTGGGGACATAAGGAAGCACCAATATCTTTGATTTGAAAGAACTTGAAAGAAAATATTAAAACATATCAAGTGTAAACCAGGAAGGTAATTACAAACGGATACATCGGATGTAAAAATCAGGAGGAAACTCACGTGATGATGCCGCCGGGTTTGATTTCAGTGTTGGGAGTCATGGGTCGGCCGTCAGACCTGGTCCAGGTTATTTCAGGCATCGGGATGCCGCCCGTCAGATGGCATTGGAACAGCGCTGTGTTACCGGGTTGGAGCGACTGCTGAGCTTCAGGGTACATCTTCACTGACGGTGGTTCACGTCCTGAGATCAAAATATATTTTTTACATGTACGGCATTATTCTACCGATCTGACTATCTAAGCCGATTTTAGCGATGGAAAATAGTCTTCATTTTCCACGTTACGAGACAAATTGGAATTTAAGAAAACATTGATAGAAAACAAATCGAATGCCTGTACGTGAGAGAGCACCGAATTGTACAGCTCTGAATAAAAACAACGTACTATGGTCAATTAAAACATCGTGATCTCAAAGCAGTTGATTGCACGTTCTCCATACAGTTATAGATACAGTGCTCAATCCTAAAACAAAAGTTAGTACATACATAGTAATAGTACATACATAGTAATACATACATAGTAATACATACATAGTAATCAATAACAACAAGAAAGTGTTTTTTAGAGCCCTGATTTTTGATATTGAACTACACTGCATCCATCCCTAACTCCAAAACTCAAATACCACTCATCTGTGGTGTATGAGGAATAGCACTGATTCTTAATACAGAAGAAAATTCCGCTATTTAAGGAAGAACACTCGACATTTACAAAAACTGAAGCAGCTCCAGCTAGCGTATGAACCACTGACATGCCCACGATACCCTGCACAACACGGTCAACTCACGCTCAACCTCGATGACTGTGACGGCCCTCGCGCTGCCGCCGCTGTTGCGCGCGTCGCACACGTACATGCCGCGGTCACTGATCTCGGCACTGCTGATGCGCAGCACTTCTCCGTCCACGACCACGCCGCGCCCGAACTGCGAGTTTACCTGTCGATACAGCCTCGTTAATATGATGTTAGTGAGGGACGAAAGAGATTCTGAGGAAGACAGTTTACCGGTTAACACAACCTCATAATTCAGTCAGAAAATTATGGAACTCCTCTCATAAATCATTACGTCTGTGTGTACATACACTTAAATCTAGTACAAATTCCCTTCTTGCCGGTGCGCTGCTACAAACAGTGAGTACATGAATGAGGTAGAGTGAATGCAAGCATTAGCGGATGATGGAAAGTACCTTTGACCAGGTGATGGTGGGCTGTGGAGAGCCAGAGGCGATGCAGCGCACCTCAGCGGAGCTGCCCTGGTTCACCGTCTGACGGTCGGGCTCGATGCGCACCGTCGGCACGTTGCTGTAATGAGGCACCATCGCCGCATTAGATTCCCATTTCCAAATTGTCCATTCATTTACATACGTAATAATCAATTGAGTTTTCAAGTCTGTTATCGCTTGAGTTTTCCGTTTTGGAAGCGTGAAAGGTTTCAATTCATTAAAAATGTTTCACGTCTTCTAAAAGTTAAATTTGTGAAACATAATGGTAATTTCAAATTTTAATGCTTGCAAGCCAAATTTTTCTCAATTATCTTCAAATTTGAATACTGAACATTAAAAGCCCTATCTCCTATTTTAATCCGATCTTAAACCTATTTAAATAACGTCCATCAGCCACAGATCCGAAAGAGGGTTCATTTCAATACTGACTGCTCTACGACCTATTTCTACTCTAACAACTTCGAGATTCTTTACTCAACATACTTCGAAAACATAACGTTCTTTAAAATTTCATGGAGGAACACTAGACTGCAGAGAGCATGGATCACTCACTACGTCCTGAGGATCTGGATGCGAGTGGTGGCTTCGCCTGAGTAGCCATCGGAGGTTTCGATCCTGCAGAGGTAGAGACCTGAGTCCTCGGGCTGCGCGTTAGGGATGACGAGCTCTCCGTTGTAGTCCGTGGCGCTCTGTGGATCACCGAAATAACACAGATTAGCACATCTCAGAGATCTCAGTTTGCTTGATAGCATGATGGAAACGAGCTTTTGCTCGAAATATAACTATAGACAAAACAAATTAAACTTGTGGTAGTTCTGTAAAATGATAAGCTAATGCCCTCAGGACAAGAAATGCTGGAGGGTCAGATCATGCTCCCGAACGACACAGTATTCTTTAATACATGACAATGACTTAAAACTTAGAAATTAATATCAGAAAAGGAATCCCAATTTCTTCTTCCGCCTTAAAAATTACTAAAGACCTAACATCATCCGGCAAATTGCTCAAATAGATCAACACATCGATTGTTAAATTTTGATCCGATTCGTCTGAAATTTGGAGAACTTCAATTCATTAACGTAAACTTCAAAAAGGCGCTTGGCATCACAGAGGTTTAGACTTGCTTAATTATGGAGAGCTTCCAAATAAGAACTTCATTAAAGCCTCATAAAAGTAGATAATCAACATATCTCCAACAAAAGTGATACAAACATACCTTGAAGCAAAGAACAATACTTCACTTCACATCGAACCACAGCCTTCTTCGGCATGTCTGTGTAGAATACAACTCAATACATTCTGTTTGAAAGTGAATATAGTACCATTCTGAAAATAAGTCTTTTCTGAAATCATTAACTTTGACCGTTTCACTGTTACACTTCTTAACACCGTAATCATAGACGGTCCATGATTATGTTGTGTTCATAGAGGCCATAGCGACCCACCTGCGGCAGCTGGCCGTTGATGCGGGACCATCTGAGCACGGCCACCGCGTATTGGGCGGGCGCCGAGCAGTCGACCCGCACGGTGCCTCCCTGGGACACCTCCACGTCTGTCTCCGTCACCTGAACATACGTATGAAACAATCACCTACTTGTATGAAAGATAATGCCGCATGAGAAACGAAGCAACTACTGTAATACGGAAGAAGGTACATTGAGAACACTATGCATAAACAGGACATAGAAAGTATAAAAAGGGATAAATAGGACATAGAAAGTTAAAGTATAAAAAAGGGAAAAATAGAGAGCCAAATAAACAAGAAATGAAATAAATTAAATAAAATAAATAACGACGAGAGTGAAAAGGCAGGATATGAAAAAATGGAGCAGAGCAATAAATGACACAGGAATGCAATTAGTAGCCGATGACAAAAATGAACGTTGAAAGTGATGAAATTGAGTAAGAAATTGATTAACGCGTAGTAGAAGAAAACATTGAAATGAAAACAAACAGCAGAAATAGGGTTCAAGAATTAAAATAAATCAAAAGATGATTGAAATAATAGACCAATCAGGAATAAGTGAAGACAAAGTGAACTGCTGTATCCAAGATAGAAAGGGTCCCAATGAAGAGTTGCATTTTCACTCACGCGAGCTAATATTTTTCGTGCTTTTCACGAATAAAACTAGATAAATCCCTGCTCTGGCTCATTTAAACCATGCTTTATGCGTGGTGCGTAGATGATGTGTTGTTTTGCTCAAGGACAGAAATCATAGGAAAACGTATTTTGAACACTTCAATGATCCACGTATCATGATAAAATTTACCCATGAAACAGAGATACAGGGAAAATATTTGCATCGAAAATCCCAGCTTCATCTGAAACAAGTCTGTACCGAAAAATACTGACACTGGAGTGGGATTCCAATTTAACAGAGTCATTGATATACAATTTAAACGTCACCTAATTTCACATATCGTTGATTGGGTTTATATAGTTAAAATCTAGTAACTACTCATTCAATAAATATACTGTTTACTACCTACGGTCTAATTCATCAAAACCTCGTCAACATCAACAGCGTCAGAATTTCAGGTAAAACTAGGCTTACGTCCGACCTACAAAATTGAGAATCGTTGTTTATCCTCAAAACAAAACCGATTTTAAACAATCATTTTTGTTCTTTTCCACCGATTCCCGTTGATAGATAACGAACAATCCTTTTTTTCAATCTGCGTGCTCATCTTTTTCACTGATTTTTCTTCTATACAGACTTAACATTTTAGAGCCATTTTTTTAGTGTTCATTGCTTCTTGTATTTACAACATTGTAAATTTTGTGCTTTTCTAGAAGACTTATCAGTTCTTAACTGATGATGTGTGAATGTACGAAACGTCCGTTTACATGGTTGATACAAATTGAACTTTTAGAAGAAAAAATGTTTTATACGGTCTACCTAATTTTCTCCTTCACACTGAAAAGCTCGTACCTGCTGCCTCAATTTGAGAGCGTTTGTTATAGAAGAAAGATTAATTTAGCTCTCAAAACCTTTTTGTTCTTTCGGTTTATAAGTAAGTTTCACATTTTTTGTACCACATATTAATGCTAGCAAAATCGTTACTTTACACCAAAGAACTAAAACATCCTATCTCGAAGTTTCATTCACCCACAAACTATTTTTTTTCAATAGCTCAAATACAAGAAGTTTTTCGGCATTTGAATTGAATGCCTTTTTTTCATACGAAGCTCCATCGTGTATAAGTACCAGTAAAGTTAGAGCGATTCTTCTCATTGTGACGGAACTACCTGCCCCTTCATTTCAGGCACAACCGGGTAGAGAGAGTGGCAGTTCTTGGAAACAGGATGATCGTGTCAAATTCATGATAGTTTACTTGATAAAGGCGGCTCAGTTCATAATAACGATTTTAGCAATCTGACTTATTACAATTGACAGAATTCTAAATTATTTGAAAGTATTTTAATTCCAAATTGAAGCAATTAAATCGGTAAGACTCATCTATTGTCTTAGTATATTTTTTAGACGATCATTCACAATTGTTCCATAATTGACAACCCGTAACGTAAAGGAGTTGAACATGGAGATCTCATTGAATGGTGGAGAATAGAAAGAAGCCATAAACGAATGATAAATGTAACAGACGGGCTTAAGTCAAAATTTGACAAGTAAAATTCTAAACGATGGCAATGCATTTATGAATGAAAGATACGTAAAAATACATGAAAGAGTTTGAAAAGTACAGAACGAAGTAAGAAATACAAGAACTTACTCGGAAATAATGCCTAGAACAATAAAATATAAATACATATACAATATCACATCCATACATGTAAAACGTTTGGATAGGTCGGTTAGAAATGGGTCACCGCCACAGACTCACAATGACAGTGATGGTGGAGGGCCGGTAGGGCAACTCTGGCAGAGTGCCCTCAACCACGATGGTGATGATAGCCTGGGCTTGTCCGCCCTCGTTGCTGCCGCTGCAGACGTAAGCTCCTGACGAGGCTGGTGTCATCTCATAGAAGGTCAGCAGGCCGTTTTGTACAGAAGCCTGCTCACAAAATGCGGGGTCATGTTATAACAAGCGAGGCAAATTCATCTGTGCATAGGTGGTCAGCAAAACTTGGCCCATTCTCACGCGAAAAAAGTGAAAAAACTATTCCTTGCGCTATAAAATTGCAAGTCAGTAATGTGAAACGTAATGACAGTACGAGTGTTACTAGTAAACAATTACCTAAACGAGTCCAAGTCGAAGGAATAAGACCATAATGAAGCCATCGTTTGATTTTACTTTAGAAGAGGTTGTACAAATGGCTTCAGCAGATTTTGATTTAACATCAGTCCTCAACACTCAGTAGAGGTCCCACACTGTAAATGTTACTAAATAGACCAAGCGTATACTTGTATACCACTGCTCACATCACTAATACACCCGATATAAGTAGGTCAAAAATAAGTACAGGTCTTCGTCGGCACTGTGACTTACACAGCAAAGTAATAAAGTAATACACACATGAGAACACAAACTTGAAAAAACACAGACAACAGATTATGGGAGAAATTTAGGCCTGAATTTTACAGACGTAATCTAAAATTTTAGTATGAGACTTTGGAAATGAAAGAAAAGACTTTAATCCTCCACACTCACCTCAGGGGGCAGCGGGAGGTTGTCGAGTCTGCTCCAAGAGATTCTGGGTGTAGGATAGCCATCAGCGCGGCACCTCACTTCGTAGTACTGGCCCACAGTTACTTCGACAGTCTCGCGCTGATCTTCAATTACAACTGACGGGCGTTCTGGTGCTCGACGATCTGTGTAAAATCAGAAAATTCTCACGTTTGCCACAGACAATGCCAGGAAATAGATCAACGATTACATTGTGAGCAATAGCTAGCGTTTGTGTAAACTTATAACACACGCTGCATAACTGCTGGAATTGCGAAGATGACGTCTATGTTTAGATCATCGGTGAGGCCGATTTCTTAAATCTCATCCAAGTTGTGAACTTTAAATTTTAAATGATCGAATTTTTTATCTGTACTCGGCAGAAGCAGTGGTCTAATCACTCACTAACTAACGCTCAACTTGGTGATTTCCTATTATTGGCAGGAATAAGAATCATGTAAAATTAAATAAAAAATATTAGAATGAGCTTGGAATCTTCTTTGCAATTCAATCTCATTTGAACTTGGAAGCACATCACGCAATCACAGCCATGTGCAGAGAACCGGCGAAAATTTTAGACTACGCATCATATTTAGCATCAGCTACTTCAAGCCCTTTCATGAAGAACGCCACAGTTAATAGATATCAATGCTATTCGCACAAGCTAATGACACAAGAGTATTACGATTCTCACAAGCTGTCCAAATATGCAAATAAATTTTTTGTTACACTTTATTTTTACACCTGATCACAGGAGAACTACTAAAAGAGAAAATATTTAATACCAATATAGTTGAGGTTTTTGTAAAGTTTTTGATTATTTGCAAAAAATCTCTACCATTGCAGGCAGCCATCAATTCGACATTCATTTTGGCGTGAAGTTCGACCAATGGTCTACGTCCAGTGATTAGCACAAGTTAAATACGCTAACTTGTGCTCGCAGAAGGAAAAATTGTTAAAATCTGCACCCATGAATGAGTTCACACCAAAAAATTGACGTTGGTATCAGTTTTTAAAAACATCTTTAAGTTACTAAGCCATAAACGCCGAAAAACATGCGTATTACAAGCATGAAGTAAGAGGCGTCGATTAGATCAGAAAAGATAGGTATGGGTACTTTGAAGGCATTACCGTGGTGGGATTGGTTGTGTAGCACTGAGGCAGCAACTAGGGTAGCCACTAGAACTATTAACAAAACCGGAGGCTGGGGAACTATGTTAACACTGCTAGAAGATCCTATTAGAGGCACATGAAAGTGTAGGTTAGAGGAGAAGGAGTGAACATAAACGAACAGGTGAGTGTGTGTGTCGCCGGAAGGAGTTAAAGTAAGACTCAAAGAGGCGAAGCAAAATAAGGCAAGTTCAAGCGAGGGAAATGAAGAAGTAAAATGGCAAAGGCACCACTGAAAATACATTGTATCGGAGAGTGTGATGTAATGTATATTAGCATGGCAGAAAATCATGGAAAATTTGAACAAAACCATACCAGACAATAATAAACTGAGAAAAAACTAGCCAAAAGTCGTGTAGAAAATCAAGTTTACGAAAAAAATACGGAATGAGATAAAGAGAGAAAATAATTGCTAGGGCGACTTTCACAAAAAGGAAACGCACATAAATGGGTACTAGTGTAAGACCAAAAGAAAGGAATATAAAAAGTTTCCAGTTTGTAAGAGTGACAAGACAGGGGCGAGCAGACGTCAAGTCGAGGGCCAACGGATGGCAGGTAAGAGAAAGAGAGACACACGTTAGTAAGGGGGACACACCGCTGGGTTGCCGCGGCAACGCACCAGAGCTCATGTCAATCATGAAACGTATATTTAACGACAACAGCCAAGCACGCCTGCGCAGACTTGACTTGTAGAGACGCCTTGATAGACTTTTTACGTTGCTGACACTTGTGCAGGCACATAAAGGGTGGCGCAAAAAGAACACATGGATTTCAAACTGGCGCACCATAAAGTATGGACTTAAGAGAGAACGTGGAATCTATGCACTAGGTGCATAGAAACCGTAAGTTGAGAAAGAAGTTCATGAAACAAGATAAAAGTTGCAGAAGAAAGTAGTAGGTGCTGAAAAAATCGGACAGTAGTGAACCTAAAAACGATCGTCCGTAACAATCCATGCGTTCTTTTTGTGCCTCCCTGTGCAACACGTACGTTATATGTAAATGTGCATCGGTGTAACCGTCAGGGAGGCCTGTGCAAATAAGCTTGACTGGTACGGAAGTGCGGACATGCTTGACATGTACGCTTGTACAAAGTGTGCGTGGGATTGATTCGATTGACAGACAACAAAACCTATTACTGCAAGATTATGTTTAGATACACTGAACAGATTCAGGAATGGTTACAAATGTCTATGAGGTGGGGGATCTATACTTAAGAGAATGAAGATATTATGGATACTCTTGCAGCGAATTATCATCATTCTATAACTTATGAAATCTGAGAATCGCTAAAAGATTTGAAGCGTTACATTTGAACCTTGCTAATGCATAGTACGATTTCCTCCTCGCTATCAACTAATAAAGAATAGAGAGAGAGTTAT
>JACJUY010000095.1:333003-343325 GCA_014220935.1 Platorchestia sp. MABIK
TGAACTGGTCGAAGATTTTAAATTCAACATTTCAGCCCATCACACAATACAACACTTGATAGAAACTGTGCAGACTGCAACGCACGACTCCGTGTAATTTTTATTAATTTATCCAAAGTCATGGCATCCCAACACAAATTTCGAAATTTTTACTCAATTTTATCGACAATATCCAGCGTTCATATTCAAATTACACCTACATAAGTTGATGCTGAAGTGTGAGCATCTCATGAATGGAGTCTAAATTTATGTATTCCCAAAAGCCACAAATGCAAGGCGTGGAGTTTCTTCCCCTCATAGAACGATCATTTAAATACTGCAAAAGAAAAACTAGCACGCTGGAATTAGAGCTGTTGACCCCGGAGCCCACATTGACTACAACAGCAAGCAGGTTTGAGGTATTATTTTGTGCTATTTAATTGTGTGATTTTTACTCTCCGTCCATGAGTAACACATTTTAAAATTTCTTGGGATATCCTTAGTCGGAATAATTAATCACGTTTTATGACATAAAAGCACGTTTAAATCATTTTTGATTTCACAAAGGTTTAATAGAGTCAATGAGCGAGTGAGTTATTTGGTTATTTTTAACTTTGAATGGTTGTTTTCAGAACAGTTTAACTTCTCTACTTGCGAGCGAAAAAAAAATCGTTGTACTAACCTAAGATTTTTCTTCCTAACCACAGAAAGAATTCGCAGTGCTTAGCGATTGGATAAAGTATATCAGGTAAATGGAAAAGACAAAAAAACATGTCTAATTCACGTGAAACTAAGACAGGGTGTATGCGTCCTCAAAAAGACAACCTCAACTGTAAACACAAATAAAATTAACATTCAAGAGAAAGAGGCAGACTAATTCAAACTGACGAAAGACGTACCCTCGACTGTGAGCGTGGCCTCCGTCTGCAAAACGATGTTGAAGCCGTCCGAGATGGTGCACACGTACTGTCCTGAGTCTGCGGTTTGTACCTGCACAGTACATCGAAGTTCTCAGTAAACTTGCAATTCCTTAGGCAGCGTTTCAGAGAATCGCTTCCAGTACAGCATAAGCTGAGGAACGTATTTTTTACTTGTGATCTGAAATTTTTCCGACAGGTATCCGATTAAAAGTCTCTAATACCGTATAAAAGGTTGTAGATCCCGAGGAAAAAATGTAGAAGGTTCCATTCTAAGGTATATAAAGGACCACCTAAGAAGCATGTTGATTTCCCCAATTAGAGCGAGACATTTCATAAATACCGCATAAGTTTTCCATAGAAACTCAAGATTTCTTAAGCAGCTCGTAGGATTTTTAAAAAGAACGGAAGGTTTTGAAAAATAAACAGCACTCAATAGCAATCGCGCAAGCAAGCCAGTAAGAATTCCAATAATGCACGTAGAAATTCTTGAGATGCACACGAGTTTGCTCTATTTATTTTATCTTCAGTTTGAATTGCGTTGAATGCTAAAAAATTTTCACGTGGATGGATATAAAGTGGTGATTAGAATTTTATCTTCAGTAAGTCAACTTCTGTGGCAAGATAGGACGTAATATCACCCAATGCAGAAGTTATTCTGGGCAACTAATCAGTCGTCATTCACGTTGATTTGAAAAGAGAACAATTTAATAGAATGGATTAAGAGTTAGTTCAAGCCTCCCTAGCCCCAACAATGAAGTTTTCCAATGAGAGGCAGGATGGAGGTACCATTTAGTAGGGAGTTGAGGGAACAGGAAATCTTTACGCAAAGTGTGTTCCCACACATCATCGAGCATAGGAATAATAAGTTAGAAAGTCAGTGCAAGAAAAGAGATATAAGTTGAAGAAGAAAGCAATAGGAGCTGAAAACAGGACAGCAGTGAACCAAATAAAATGGTCCGTAACAAAACAAAGAACCTATTCTGCATCAACTACACGAAGACCTACCTAACCTCAGCTCGGGACCGCACATTTTTCTCTTGGGAGCGCTAATTCCCACAGGCATAAAAGTCATCTCCCACTCAGGAGAAGAATGATTCATTTTTTTTAAATAAGCAAGAATATATCAACTGCAGGGGACTTGCGAGCTTACTTGTGTGATGACGAGTCTGCCGCTACGGTCATCAGAAGCACGGCCGTATGGCAACTCTCCGTTCTTGCGGCTCCAGGAGATGTAGAGGCGGCCGTCCTGCGCACAATGAGAGTTCATGCTTATCATTGACCCCATTTCTTCTGCTCTGCTATCAAAGCTAGCACGGAAGGTTTACTCCCATGTGCGATGTGGAAATTTGTATTCGATGCTTCTAGGCCTTTTCAAATCTAAACAAACAAAAGAATAGAAGTTTTATATTTTCTCTCAATTCTCATGCCATTCTTATGCCTGTGTTACCTATTGTGGTAAATCTATCAAAGAAGGATCGTTACATGGAGAAATTAAAAAATCAACTTTGCACTGCCTTTGTTATAAGTATTAACTATCTGAAATATTTGTATTTTACCGCGAATATATTTTTCTTTTTCTCATTTCCTTTTCTCCTCAGTTTTGTACTCAGTTCATTTACAAACCAATACTGTTCTGCAAGTAGAAAAATAAGCAAGAGTGACGACATCATGAGGAGCGTAATCAAAACAGCTATTCAGTGTGCAAAAAATTAATCTAACCAACAAAATTATTCTGCAAATGTAAAGAACTAGACGTATTGGAAGAAAAGTCCTACGTCTGAAGGAATAACAGTATAATTTCAAAGCATAACGTAGACAGTTGCTAGAAACCATGCGAACAGTTAATTAACTGAAAGTTATCCTTGCTTGAACACCAACTGGGAGGGAAATTGAAAAGACCGTGGAACACTTACCTGGCGCGGGTTTTCAGCCCTACAGAAGTAAGTGACAGTGCTGCCCACCGCCACCACCTGGATACGCGGCTCGTCGATCACCACTTTCTGGAGCGAACCTGCTGTCTCGCCTTCTGGAGGAGGCTCAGGGAAGCCTGAAAATCGCAACGACAGCCAGTTAGCTTCCGTAAAATCTTGTGGTCAGTTGGGCCTCCGATCTCAGAAGCTTGACGTGTCTCAGCTAACGGTCATTTTCAGGAACAAAAATGTAGTGTTTCAGATGTAGTTCGTACAATGCAGGGGAAAAAAGAATGCGATTAACTACTTTTATTGCCGAAACTTGAATGAGATAACAAACGACAGAAACACGAGTGAAGGTTGAAAAACAAATTAAAAAGTACATCAACCATTCTACATTGTTAACTTGAAAAAACTACAAAATAAACAGAAAATCAAATTTTACATTTTTTCTAAATGAAATTATTATATTGAGCAGAGTGAACTTTGGTTTCAGTCTAATACGACGAGCGAAGCGAGAAACTATAGTTTCAGGCGACAGAGGTCTAAATTTGTTTTTTGAGATGAATAAGCGACACATTGAAAGATAAAATACTATTTTTCCTATTTAAAATATCAGACCAAAGTAAAAACATTTATTGAACAAAATTCAGAAGTTTAAGGAGCTTCAAGTTAGAAATTGTTGCTTCAAGTTAGAAATTGTTGCTTCAAAATACAATGGGTACACTTGAAAGCTTCCAATGAAAATAAAATCAAGTCACACTGAAGACTTCGTTCATGCAATTTTGAAACCAAACAAAAGAAAAAAAATTCATAGAACACGAGAGTTACCAAGACAATTTTTGTAAGATAATACTGGATAATAGAAAATTAATTTACGAACTTTTTGGTTCACAAATTCAATATCCGAACTCTTCAATGCTTGACGCACAGAAATGGAAGTCTTGTTAGTTAAACTTGACAGATGGCTTGGGTCAAAACTTCACACAGAGATAAGAGAAATCACTTAACAAAAGCAATCACAGCGATAAATGAATAAAATGCTTTGACACCATATTCAACAAATTTTATGGATACATTTTTACGTAGTTTGAACGTAGCTGCAACAAACAGTTACGAAAGAATAGATTATAAATTAGATCTACAAGTGCACTGCACCTTGATCAGATAACAAAAAACATTATACTCATTAAGTTTGCAATTAATTCCCTAGGATAGAAATAATTCAATCGATTTTAACTTGTCTAACATGACAAAAAACTAGAAAAATAAGAAGTTACGAAAGGTCTTCAAGGCGAAATATTTACTACTAATCTCAGAGGAATCAGAGCACAATGATAAAATTTGTTGAACGTCAATTCAATAATGAATATACTAAAAAATTCTTCTTATCCATCATGTTCCTTCAGGTTTCACTCAAAAACAAAATGAAATTGAGAAATAATAAACAAGCATGCATATACTCTGATAAAAAAATTACACAAAACATGCATAACAAACACAAAGAATAATGAATACATATATATACGAGGAAAACATTTTAACTTAAATGACTCGTTTCTTTTTGATGGACAAATCGTAGCTATTAGAGTTTTGATATCTCGCAGTAAGATGAAAAATTTTATGAACATTACAAGGAATCGTAAACCTATACAGGAGCTCTAACGACACAGCAAAAATAACGTTGATTCTGCAACGAAGAAAGTAATGGAGAGATGCCACGCTCTTACAGCTAATACAATTAGGTTTTGGTTAGGTTAAAATCATTGTAAACTAAGAATAGAAATTATTACGCCAACCATGTACTTACTAGTGAGACGCTAAACGTATGCAAGTAAAATACTCAAAAAATACTAAATTAATTTGATCACATTCAGTAAACGCGTTTTGAAAAACGACACATTGTTCATTGCACTGAAGTGGACGATAAATTGACAGATGACAACTGAAGGGTTGCTACGATCTCAAACAATACAACGACATTGGGGCTTTCGCAACTGACGATTACAGACACAACATCTTCAATGGTCGAATACAAATGACGTCCCACAAGGCAAAAAGTTGAGCAGACAAAACAACGGAGAAAGAGGCAGCTCTGTTCACGGGGAGAAAAATCTTATAATACAAAACTCGCATAGTCCCGAAGCAACAAACAACGGATACTTAATTTAAATTAAGATCCCACAGTCAAAAATCCAACTGTAGCGTAGAATGAGCACGTAAGAAGAAGAAGCATCAAATTCCTGAAGAGGACATCACATAAGGAGGAAGAAGCTGCTGCAATCATAAGCTCACTTCCTTCACTGTTTCAAGAAGAATGTGGAATATTTAAACACCCGTAGCGCGAATCACCGCCAAGCGTGACGCTGGTGCGAGTGAAATAGTTCACCAGCGCTGAAGCAGATGCATAACGAGATACGTGTGCATGATTGTGTGTGAGTACAGCAGAGGCGAGCTCCGTGTACCACACACAAATACATGGCACCACTTACTCATGAACAGTTCGTACGAGTTGTGCCGTATCTGAGTGACGGCCCTGGCCACCTCAAAATTGTTTTCATCGAAGAGAAGGCACCGCACAGCCTCATGGTGCGGCAGGAGGCGCAGGTTGGCGTGCAGGCGTGCTCCGTACGGATACGGTTTGTCAATGTACCGTTGTTCTGGTCTAGATAGTAATCCAAGCGGGGCCTCTATGGCAGGGTCTTTCACCAGTTGGAAACGCAGACGATGCGACGAGTTGTAAGAGCACAGAAACTTGTGCTCCTCGTATGGATGAACATCGTTGTACACAATCACGGAGGGCCGCAGTTCCAACGCTATGCCTAAGTCGGTCAGGAAACAGACGTACGATACACACATGACCAGCGGCCACGGGAACAAACGACAACCACAGCATAACCAAGTACGATCAACAGTGTTATTGATGGTTCAAATAGAACAAAATAAATGGTAAAAATGGCTCGTAGAATCCAACACAAACGATAAGTACCTGTAACAGTTAATACCACGAACAACTTAATGGAAAATAAAGTGAGATGCATACGAGATAGGTTGAAATGAACTCTTCCAAACAACTATCATCAAATAGTGTCGAGCAATGTTAATATTTGGAAAGAAGTAATAATTCTGGAACATATTTCAGTCTATGAAATGTGCAAAAAATCTGATTACAATGTGAAAGCTTAAATTTCAAGGAATCTCCACAAATTACTGTTAAGATTTACATATGTGATAGACACTGTGCAAAAGTGCAAAAAAATAAGTCAAAGAAAAAAGAAGAAACAAAACATGCTGCTCGAACAAGCGTTTTTTCAACCACGAAAAAGCGAAAATTCAACTTACCCAAGCAAAAAAAAAACAAATTAATGAAACTAACATAATCTTCAAGTTATTGATAAATGGAAGAAATTAAGACTATGACACACGCTAATATTAACAGTCCATACTCGGCCTAATAACACAAGAGACGAGTACGAGGACTTCAATGCTCAGGCTTCACTTTAGGATAAAACACACAGATCACTTTTTTATGCCGGTCAAGTCATGCAATTTGATACAGGACATATTTTGTCACAAGCCACTCAGTGCCTCCAAAATAAAACTCGGAATACAGAAAGCCGCACATTTATAAAAAGAGAATAGGCAACGGCGAAATAGAATTAGATTTTTCATGACAGGAAATGAAGGAAAAATAAAATGAAACCTAGAATATAGCTGACTGTATAAAATGTTCTTGTATGAAAAGAAGAAAAATTAGCCATGGAATTTTTTGTTCTCAGCTTCTAAGGTAAATATGTATGTCTAAATAGATAAAATCACTACAATTTTAGAAGATAATTGCACAGGAAAAGAATATCATTACAAAAATTGTTTAACTCATGAATCGAAATCAAATGGAAATCCAAAAAGATAATTCTATCGTATACTACTTATAACAGAACTTCAACTTCACAAATTTGAGACTGAGTTTTACGTGTTAGGAAGGCTCTTGTATCGCTAGGATAGCTAACAATATTTTAACAAGTCATCTTGCCATAGCAAATTACATCGTAAAAACTATACACTAATACTATGGCAAAGGCTAAAGAAGGTTATGTCAGTAGAAGCGTCATGAGCAAATGACAGAAGACGTGGATGAAACATGCAAATGAGTGCAACTTCTTCAAATTGTGATGAATTTATCAGTGATATCCCGAAATTGTATTGTATAATACTTTTACTAAGCCTTTAGCGAGCTCATAATTAAAGAACTTTTTTACCATAATGTCATATACACTAAATAAATATTACTACAGAAAGTGTCAAATTACCGGAAAATAATGACAACACACTTCATGCCTAATATGGACAGTGTTGAGATACCGTGTAATGTCTTGATAAAACTGTGGTGATGAGAACCTCACATGCATTACTATGGCCTAGCTAAAGTAAATAATTCTCTTCTTCTTAAAATGGTGAAACTCTTTAATAAATCAAGCATTACAAAAAGAGTAGGATTTAAATTGCACCCTCACTGAAAGCAAGTCAAGTCACTAAAATGAGAAACGTTAATCCAATGGATACTGGAACTGATGAAAAATTCGTAAACGACAGCATAACTAAACAACAATTTTTTTTCACATCAGTTCCGTAAACTGAATCCTATTTTTGTGCATTAATAGTTCAAACTATAGGAACAGCCAATAAAGCAGAAGTGAAACTTCTTTTGTCACTTGAAACGCTTAGAAGTAATGCATTCAGAATAGGGAAGTGCACGAATAAAATGCGTTGAAGAATTCTGCGCGCGATGAGTGTGGAGTTTTATGAAGTGTGCCTAGCGAGGCCATCACCCCGTCCTGCCCGAGCTTAGTACGAAACTTGCATCATGAGCAATGCAAGCCACAGCAATGACTGAGGAGAAATATGATGCTAACTTGGTGTAGGCAAAGTGGTAAATCCGAATATTTTAACTTGAAACATGACCGTCTAATTTTGTAAACGCACCTGAAAAAATAACCAGCAACCAATACAAAAACTACACGATGCACCCATTACATGAATTGTTTACTCAGAGATAGTTCTCTTAGACGGAGTAAATTCGATATTATTCTGTCTGTTCATTCAGGGTTAGTATTAAGAATGAAATTTTAAGTCAGTGTCTGCAATGGCTCTAGATACTCAGTTGAGTTTAAGGAACGATGAAGAAATGAAATAATAATTCATTTAGCTGGTAATGGAAAAACTTGGAAAAAAATTACAACCAAAAAGGTTAATGAAAATATGTGACATGTAAAGGTTTTAATGATCCCAGTCTCCAAGGGAAAATGATCCGGGTATGGGATTATTTTCGTAAAAAGTTACATACAGTTCAAGAGAATCAGAGAACTAACTGGTTTCAGGGATATAATACCGAGTAAAAATTAATGAACATAGGAATGCAAGCACGCGGCTCGTCATAATAATCAAATTCAGGGCCATGAATCAGGAACTAATTTTTCTATTGACAATACCTGAATCTACTTAACGAGATCATTTTCAATTTTTTTTTATTTTCGGTCATAAACTTGGTACACAGGAAGCATCAAAATATGCATTGTTCGACAAGAAAATCAAGCCAAAGTCCTATCAGGTTATTTTTGAAGAATTAATGGTTTTCTCAGATGAAATTTTCAAAAAAGTAAATTGAAATACACTGTTGTAAAATGAGCCCGGAAAATCCCAGTGCTGCTCACCTGATTTCAACTGAAACCGCCCAGTAACTTGTAATGTTTGGATGATTGTAACATCAACACTGAATTTACTAATAGTGTCAAAATGAAGTGATGATTTAAAGTAATGAGGAAGAAAATTCGCACCATTAAACTAAGGTGTAAACACCGTGAGAAACCGTGTATTGCCTTCGTCGAGCTAAGGTGATGGGAACTTCAAATTTATGATGCAGGTCTTAATTAGTCATTGTGATGCTTCAAAAATAGACTAGATGATCAAGAACTGTTTCAGTCATGTGAGTTAAGTGGGAAAACTGGATTTTTTGTTTGAAAAGAGAGGCTAATTTTAACAGGGATGAAGCTTAAAACAAATAAAGCCTTCAAACAACAAGTAAGTGACTCGTACTCATGAGCTGATGAAGCAGAAAAATCATGAAATGAACAGTTAGACAACTGTGCAGTCTAGAAAGCTGACACTGGATAATGTTAAAGTTATATTGAAGATGCTGATTATTATATCGTCCACAAATATTAACAAAAATTTCCGTCAAAATACACTTTAACCCGTTCAAACCACGATTATTTATTGTGTGGGTCACTCGAACAAGTTGTCCAGGCTTATCATTTCTCTGCATTTTTACAGGTGAAGTCTGTTAATTGTGAAAACTAGGGAACACACAATTGGACTAGGGACATAAAATTGGATTAAAAAATTCGTTAACACCATATGAAGTTAAAACGAATAAGTGAGTGAAAAACCAATGGCTGAAAATAATGCGCGTATAAATATCGTAATATAAAGCAGAGAACAAATGACCTCGCTTCCCAACGACATAAAAAACAGTAGAAAGAAGAAAGTAAAATAGCAGAGTGATACAAGAACAGAATATGCAAGTCATGACCAGTGAGACACTCGTTAAGAGAAACGTGTGATGAATATGGCTCCAACATAGCATCTTCCTATTCTGCTTGGAAACGATAAAATTTTCAAACACAAAAGAACACAACATGATTTATTTTTTTAAAAAGGGCAGTTTTAGTGTGGATATAAATGGAATGAGAAGTAGTATTCTTTTCGAAATAATAAATACAAATGGAGTGATAACTAGCATCCTTTTGAAATAATGAGTGTAAATGGAATGACAACTAGTAATTTTTCAAAAAAATGAATGCAAATGGAATGACCACTAGTAACCTTTCAATACACTTGCGCAGCTGTGACTTGGAGAATTCACCCCGCAAGTTATAGTATTTACTGTGCATAGGATCATTTCAAAACGTATGAGCATCATAAGTTTGGGGCGAGGATCAGGACATCTACCGATTATGGTGACATTATCGTAAATCGTTGACGCAACAGAGGCAGCAGAGAGCGAAGGTAGCAAAATGAACAAGGCAAATTTGAAGCCGGTCGTGAGTGACCTCGATTGATACGAATTCACAATGAAGCATTGACAGTGATCAGTGATCTTAAGGAAATAAGTTTGGCGTAATCAGATTGTTCACAGGTACAATGCGCGTAACTAAACTTGCCACAGGTCAATTAGCTACGACTAAACAAAGAACTGGTGAACAGGAAACAAAATAACCTGAGAACTCCTGTATCCATTTTTTGGAAATATATTTCTTTTCAATAAAGAAGAGCACGAAAATGTTTGAATCAGAGTCATAATTATCAGTTCAAGAAAATTTAGTTGCTTTCGAGTAAGAGGAAATTTCAAATATTTATGGAAACTGAGCTCTGGTATTTACGGCATAATAAATACATTTAGTGACAACAATGTCTTACTGAATTGCATTACTCTAACAAACATACCTACACAAGC